>PVLD010034812.1:0-12347 GCA_004027595.1 Dinomys branickii | reverse complement strand
ATTTGCATGTCTGTATATGGGTCCATACATCTACAATTCGAAGATATCAATGGATAAAGCAACAACTACTGTTGAGACCATATCACCTTGTCTATAGATTAGTTGTGATTGTACTATTTTCTATGATAATGGGTGTCTGTTTGTCAATATGTTTTTGTACTTTTATGTTTCTAAAATAAAAAAAAAAATAAAAAATAAATAAAAAAAAAAAAATGGATGCAAACTGCAGGTCTCTCAGCAGTACAAGATGGATGCAGACTGCAGGTCTCTCAGCAGTCTCCCACAGTATACAAAAAACACTTCTAAACTGACGTACTCCTGTGATTCTTTAGACTGAATCTGCTCCATTTTAGCTACTAACAACTGAAAAACCTCTCTCTTTTGGCTTCTTTGAAACCTATATATTTCCTGGCCCTGAAGAGCCTGCATTTCCTTGCTTTACACCTGACATGCCCATACCATGCATTCCAGTGCTGAATACTGGCCCACTATTCACTCCCCCGCATGCTTTTTGGGAAGCATTCTCACTGCCCACTTATTCCTATCTGGGTCCCTTCGAGGTCGCCATTTGCAAGGATCCGTTAGGTTCTTGCTGTACCCCGGGAAGGAATGGCGCTGAGAGTGAGGGAAAAATAGACAAATAGACAGAAGACAGAAAGCAGTGATCAGGTGGAGGTCCCCTCTCTTGTGAGTCGAGAAGAAGAACCCCCCGCAAGAGCAGTGGAACATTTATTTATACCCTCCAAATGTTGACTGACCTCAGCCTTGCTGCCCAGCAGTCAGTTAACAAGCTACAATGGCTTGTTTACGTGTTTCGAGGAGCTCCCGTGTTCTCGGGCTGGCTTCGTCCTGTGCATGTAATTACTTTACAGCTTCCACAGCTCCCGACATGGGGAATGTTGCGGGTTGTTTGTTATGCATGCTAGTAATCTCAGCACGTGGGAGCTGGAGCAGGAGGATGGTGAGTTTTAGGTCAGTTTAAGCCAGATCCTGTCGAAATTTTAAAAAATAAACAAAAAGAATAACAGATGTAGTCCAGCATATACTGGATTTAATCCCCAGCATCCCAAGACCCCCCATACACAAAAAAGACAATAAACAGTCTCTCTCTCTCTCTCTCTCTCTCTCTCTCTCTCTCTCTCTCTCTCTCTCTCTCTCCCTCCCTCTCAGGGATCCACAGCACCTCCAAATAAGGATGGGCTCTGGCTTCTAGGAAATGTAATAAATCACAAGCACAGTGTGGGGCACAGTGGGTTTTGATCCTCCTGAAGCCCTAAAATCATATCATTGCTCTCTTTTATTTAAACCTTTGCTGTCCACTTATTGGGGAGATAGTGGGCCTGATGAGTCCACAATAACTGATGATAGACTTGCATTTTGGTGGCAGTTGTGACCATTCTTGCAGCATGTCTGGGGCAAAGTACAGACATCAGTCACATTTTAGAGAGAGTCGTACAGAGTTTGTATGCTGACAGCTCATGGAGATGCTGATTGACAGCAACCGTGGTCTAGTTGCATGGAATGACTTGGCTATATGTGCTGAATGGCAAACCACCAAAAGGAGGTGACCCCAGAGGCAAAGCCCAAAGAGGACTCAGCAGCACAAACAGCCCCAGCAGCAACAGGAGAGGAAATCACACATCTCGCACCATCTTTTCTGTGTAGGAAAAGGGAAGATCATGGTAATAGAAGCTCCAGGAGCCAGGCGTGGCGATACCTGACTGTGCTCCCAGCACTCAGCAGGCTGACGCAGGGTGACTGCCACAAGTTCAAGGTCAGCTTGAATTACAGAGCAAGACCCCGTCTCAAAAAAAAGCAATAAGAACAAATCATTAGTCATAAATATATATATTCTTATTTTGCCTTTAAAGATTTCATACCTCTTTTAAAATTCTCACATAGTCTCACATTTCCAGTGTAAAGACTGCAAGGTGAGCAGACCTCTCCTCTGACTGGCACATCCCTTTCCCTTCCTAACGTGTGCTCCTGCATTCAGTAACCCTCACCTCAGAAACCTGGGTTCTTACCTCTTCCCGAGACGTCGACCTTCACCCCTGACCACCCCCTTGCAGCCATCTTGATTGCCCTGTGCATCCCAGCCCAGCCGAAGTTCTCCCCTCTCGTGGGTAGTGGTGCTGGGCCACTGCTAAGCTCTGAGGGTCAGAGGATTCCTTCTGCTTTCCTTCTTCCCAGCTGCCCAGCCCTGCTGTGCTGGGTGGGGGGAGGGTAAGCTCTGAGCCCCACAACAGAGAAACCCGCCTCTTAGCAATGTGGTCCCTCTACAGCAAGTCTCTAGAATTTTAATCTCTTTAAACTTAAACTGTACCAGTATTTATAGGAGAAGAGCTCTTCTTTATGTAACAAGAGGACTCAGAGCTCACAGTTCTAAGGAACTGACCACTTCTTCGTAAAGATTTCATGCTTTCTTTTTGATTAAAAGCTTCAGTTTTTTGAAGTTTTATGATTTCGGGGTTTTTTTCTTTTTCCATCAGATTTTATTGCTACATTTTAGATATAGGTAACAGTCACAGTCATCACAGAGAATTTGTACCTGTACATGATTGTTATGGTTGATTGTTATGGTTGATACATTGTGTCAACTTGGGGAGTCTGGAGGTTTGGCTGAGTGATTCAGCGGGAAGCCACAGTACTTACTTTGTATACAACCTGAGCCTGTAGAAGAGGAGGGCGTGGACACTGTGGGAGAGCTACTCGCCCCATGGGTGGGGGTAGGCTGTTTACAAGGTAAGGGAGAAAAGTGGCTGCTTGCATGCCATTCCACACATTTGCTGGTTGTTTGCTGCCATGAACAGTTTGCCCTCTGCCATGTGCCACTCTGCCTCTGAGCCAGCCAAGGATGGACTGAAACCCCCACAAACTGTAAGCTAAATAAACCTTTCCTTCCTTCATTTTGGGTGTTGGGTATTTTGTCTCAGCAACCAGAGAAAAGTAACCAAGACAATAATATAACTTGTTTTTTTTTGTCTCAGCAACCAGAGAAAAGTAACCAAGACAATGATATAACTTGTTTCTTTTTCCCCATTACCCTACCTTCCCTTCAACACCTCTTCCCCTCCCCCTTTGCAAAAGCTTTGTTTCTGATTTCAGTTTCTTATAATATAAAAGTGATATAAACAGCCCCCATGTAGTTGGCAATGTTGCGCATTCCAGCAGTGGATGTGGATGAATGATTGACTTCTGTATGTGTGTATTGGGCCAGATCTTACACTACTGAGCTGCAGGATTTCGTGTTCCACAGCAAGAGAAAACGAGGTGTGTAGACAAGAATGCTACGCATCTGAAGATGAAGACAGACGCATTTACAGGGCACTGGGGACAGGCAGAGGCCATGGGGATGCTGTGGAGAGCAGGGGTGCTGGAGCCCAGCACCGGAACTGAGCACTGAGGAGTAAGGAGACATAGGTGAAAAGGTGACAAGGCCGAAAACAGGAAGATGTGTGTGGAGACCCGTAAGCATGAAGCAGAAGTGCAGATTTTAGGCATTTTTCTTTGAAAGTCTTCTTTCCACGGCAGCTGCAGCACTCTTATTCTAAACACAGTTTTTTCACAGACACTGCACACGAAGCTTCTCACATGCACTCCGTGCCACAGTTTCTTTTCCTGAAAATCCAATCTGTTCCGGGTTAGTCTTCCTGCAGCAGAATTATAGTAAGTTCACCCTCTTGTCTAATGCTTTTAATGGCTCCAGATATCTACAGGGAGAGCACAACCTCTGTTTGTGGTTTGCCTGTGCTGAGGTTACGTATGGGACACAAGGGTACAAAGGTCAATTTGTTTTGTTTTGTTTTGTTTTGTTTTGTTTTGTTTTGTTTTGTTTTGAGACAGTCTCTCCATGTTGCTGAGCAGCTTAGGCTGGCCTAGAACTAACTATCCGCCTGCCTCAGCCTCCTGAATTCTGAATCACAGAAGTATGCTACCAACCTCAACTCAAAACTCAATTGCATTTTTACACACCAGCAAAGAATAATAGGAATTTAAAATTACAAACACAGTGCCACTTACATTGCCCCAAAGAAAAGTGAAGTACTTATAACAATCTAATAAAATATGTAAGATTACCTGTTACTCAGTGTTATGGTTAATACATTGTATCAACTTGGGGAGTCTAGAGATTTGGCTGAGTGACTCAGCAGGAAGCCAGGGTGCTTTCTTTGTACACATCCTGAGCCTGTGGAAGAGGAGGACATGGAGATTGTGTGAGAGATACACGGCCCCTGGGTGGGGGTAGGCTGTTTACAAGGTAAGGGAGAGAAAGAGGCTGCTTGCTGCCATTCCTCCCTTTTGCTTGTGGTTTTTGCTGTGCTCTGCTGCCCTGAACAGTTTGCCCTCTGCCATGAGCTACTCCGCCTCAGAACCAGCCAAGTATAGACTGAAACCTCCACAAACTGTAAGCTAAAGAAACCTTTCCCTCCTTCATTTTGGGTGTTGGGTATTTTGTCTCAGCAACGAGAGAAACGTAACCAAGACATTCAGGTATTTGTTGCTGCAACCAAATATTACCAGGGGCCAGGGAAGGGGAGAGGCAGGGGCTGGAGCTTTTAGAGGTTTGATTTGGGATCTCAGGTAGGGTATCTGCATTCATGTGCCTGGCCACCATCAAGACTGCAAAAACAGCCCATAAAAATGCAAAAATTAGTTTATTCAAACTTTGGTCAAATTGAGAGGACAGATAGTCCACTCCTTACCCCGAGCCCAACAAATCACAGCAGTATTCCAATTTATGGAAAAGGCAGAACAAACACCAGGAAATATGCCAGGCTTTGGCCCAGTAGAAGACTCAGGAAAAAAATATTGAAATTCTGGCTCTGTCAAAAATTTTACTCTCACTATCAGGATGCTGGAGAAATAGAATTTTAAAAGTTCTGATTTTTAAATATCTATATTATCATCTCAGTTACAACAAACACCTGAGAAAAACAAATTAAAGGAGGAAAGATTTATTCAGGCTCAGTTTCTGAGGTCTAGTCCCTGGTTCTGGCGCCGCTGCTTACAGCAAGGCAGAAAGGTCGAGGTACAAAGGCATCCCAGAGGAAAGCTGCTCACCTTGTGGTCATGAGGAAACAGAGAGAGAGTGAGACCCACGCAGGAAGGGGCCACGGACCAGACACAGCCCCTCAGGCCTCTCCCCCACTGTTCTACTCCCCTCTACAAGGCCTGCCTCTTGCTGCAATTGCCTCTCAATAACGCCTTCAAACTACGGTCTTATCAGTGTGTTAGTCCCCTGGGGAAGTTAGAACCATAAAACCATCAGCAACCAACCCTTCACAGTGAGCGTGCCCACCCTCGGCCAGGCCATGCAGGATGACCCTGCATTTGGAATCCATGTATTAGTTAAAATAAATAAACACATGGGCTTAAATATTGCATTATTTCTCTTACATTAGAAACCAAAATATAAATAAAGTGGAAAATAAACGATAATAAAAGGAGGGCTGGGGATATAGCTCAGCAGCACAAGTGCCTGCCTTGCCAGTGCAAGGTCCTGAGTTCAATTCCCAGCACGAGAAAAAGATAATAAAAGGAAGTAGAGGGACCCTTTTCAAACAGGAAGGGGAAAAAGAGATGGAGGGAGGAGGAAGACGAGGGAAAAGAGATGGAAAAAAGTGAAAGAAAAAATGAAAATAGAGTTTTTGCTAATGGGAAGGGGGACAAAAGTTGGAAGGAGCCGGGAGGAATTGGAGGAATCAGGGCTGGGGATATAGCTCAGTGGAATAAGCGCCTGCCTAGCAAGCGCAGGGTCCTGAATTCGATCCCCAGTACCGCCAAAAAAAAAAAAAAAAAAAAATTTAAAAAAAAAAAAATTAAGATACGTCATGTACATGTGCGCTTAGTCACTATGTACTGCAACATGTACTATCAAAAACAAATAAATATATGAACAGTGATTCCCTTAAAACTGAAAGCAGAGTAAGCATTTTAAAAGACATACAAATCCTATAAACCCTTGAGGTGACATGTAAATCATAGCCAGATTGATACAAGAAAAAAATACTAAACTGATGAAAGAATATTAAAAGCTAAACAAATACATAGGTATTCCACGTTTGTGGATGTGAATAGTCGATATTATTAAGATGTAACTTTTCCCCAACTTGATCCCTAGATTAATCTCAGTTGATACCTCGGAAGTTATTTTATGAATATTAACAATAAATTCTGAAGTTTACATGAAAAGTCAAGGCTCAGAATGGTCAACAATAAAGAAAAAGCAACACAAGTTCAGAAGACTGAGAGAACCCAGTTTCAACACTCTACGCCCTGCTAATAACCAAGAGAGTACGGCGGTCAGCTTTCCATTGCTGCTAAGGAAGTACCCGAGATGATGGATTGCGAGGCTCCCTACTGTGAGTTATGAGAGGATGGAAATTTAACGACACAGTGATGCATACAGGTGAGGCCTTTGGAGGCGATGAGAAATAAAGTCATGGGGTGGGACCTCAGGCTTAGACTGTGATAGGTGGTTATAAAACAAGACCGAGAGAGACTGTCTCTCCCACAGGACCCATCTCAGGGTCATCCCTGTTTCTTCCACAAGAGCCCCAATGCCAGGGCAGACTCATAAAAGAGAAAGGATTCATCAGCGGCGTATGACGCTGTTGAGAGGGAAAATCAACTCCATCGGGGCAGGGAGGTCTTGCGTCCAAGGCAAGCACCACCACAACCCTCACTATCCCTGCTGGCGCTGGGGGCGGAGTGGGGTGGGCTGGAGATGTCCAGTGAGAAGATTTACAAAGTTCCAGGCCTATAAGAGGACAGGCTTGTGCAGGAAGTGACTAGGAAGACTTCACATCTGAGTTGTACAATATATGAGGACCTGCAACGAAGGCGCAGGGGAGCAGGACCCAGGCCCTCCCTGCTGAATTTCACATTCACTTCCTCGCTGCTCCCGCCCTCTGACGGCCAGACCGCGCGCGCGCACGTCCGAGCCTAAGTGACACAGAGCGCGCTCTGCCTTCGTCCTCCCTCCCTCGCAGGCATCCTGCTGCGCCTGCTTCCGGCGCTCTGACTCGCACATTCTTTGGCAGAGCTTCACCAGCCACGCATACACCCAACTCACTTGCGAAATTGTCACAGAGTACTAATGCAGTCCTCATTTCAAAAAATCCTGTGTTCGATAAAGAAATACAAATGGCAAATTAATACATGCAAAAATGTTCAACATCATTAGTCATTCGAGAAATGCAAATTAAAACAACATTGAGATTTCACCTCACCCCAGTAACAACGGCTAGGGTTAAGAAATCAACCAATAACAAATGCTGGCAAGGCTGTAGAGAAATAGGAACTCTTCTCCACTGCTGGGGGGAAATGCAAACTGGTGAAACCACTGTGGAAATCAGTTTGGAGATGCATCAGCAAACTAGGTCTGAAGGTCCCATTCAGCCCAGCCATTCTCCTTCTGGGTATTTTCCCAGAATGTCTGAAAACATCATATCACAGTGATATATGTGCACCCATGTTCATAGCAGCACAATTTGTAATTGCTACATTGTGGAAGCAACCCAAATAAATGTCCATCCACTGAGAATTGCATAAAAAAAAATGTGGTACCTTTATATAATGGAATACTACTCAGCTATAAAGATAAACTCGAGGCTTTTATAGGTAAATGGTCACAACTACAGACCATATTCATTAATGAAATAAATCAGACCTGCATGTGTAAGCAACGTATTGTATCAGTAGCGTAAGAACCTGAAAGAGTGAATAAAAACTAGGAGGTATGATAGACATTGTGAAATGAAAAGAAAATGCTCAAAAGTAATGGACAACTGGGCTGTGGGAAAGGAGAAGGGAAAGAAGGGGAAATCACGTATATATGTATATACAGGATAGCTAATAGTCATATGATTGTCTTCTATTGCTTTACTGAAAGGAACAGTTAACGATTACTGGTTGGATCATTATTGCATGTCTCTATTTGTTTTCCTGAGAAACTATTTTGAAGATATCAATATGTAACACAACAACCGTTGTTAATTTCCTACCATTTTGACTGTAACTCTGTATTGTTTGTATTGTTCTTATGCCATTTTGTAAATGGATATCTGTTTGTTAATATGTTTTCTTCTTTTATTTTTAAAATAAATTTTTTAAAACTCCTGTGTTCAACTGTCAAGTCAGGAAGTCTTGTATTTAGTTAAGGCAGTCTTTCTGGTCGTTGGCTGTAAAAGGAAGAACTTGGAATAAAAGACAGTACAGATTCTTTCCATGGCAGACCACCTCTGCTTCTCTGGACCCAGGGTTGAGGAGTATGTGTGTGTGTGTGTATGTGTGGTGTGTCTACAGAAAATGCAATGCACAGTTCTGAATTTTTTACTATGTAAATCTACTTTTCTTCAAAGATTTGACTTAAACCAAGAGAAAATATTCATTTACCTGAAACGAAGTTACTCTCCTATGTATACATATATGATGTACACAGTTGTCTCTTATCCACCACTCATCTCCTGTGATTTCAGTTACCCAAGATTAACCACAGATAAGGAGGGTGCACACAGTAGGAACTATCTTGAGAGAGACAGGGAACATAGTCACAACCTTTATTACACTACATAGTTATAATGAACCTATTTTATTATTGACTGTTGATTGTGGCTGGCAGGCATGGGGTCAGCCGGCTTGGCTGTGGGCAGCGGGGACATGATAATACTGACCGGAAGGAGGAGGTGAGGTGAGGTGAGAGCACTCCTCAGCTCTCTGCTCATGAACCAGATCCAGCTCCCCACAAAGGGATGTGGGCTACAACTCCTTTCTCACTCAAGTGAGTGCTGCCAACTACAGGAGTTTAGCAAGACCTTCCTGGAATCTGCTGTTTCTTTTCAATAGCCAGATTGAGGACTCTTTCCCATCTGTCACTACTGGCCCAGCTGTTGGTACTCTGAGGAGACTGCTCACCCAGAAAGAGCTTTCAGTAAAATGCATTGAATACATTCTAATGTTGTGACGAGAGCACCAATGTTGCACTTGCCAAACGTTACACACAGTTCATGCCTTCTGGAAGGTGACACAGTCAGCTGTCATTCCCTGAGAGGCATGAGTCAGACATCCTTTCCCCGCAGCTACAGACAGCCCATAGCATACCTGTAATGCTCTCACTGCCCAAGAACCCACATCGGATCTCCCCAAAAAATACTTCTGACTTGGTCACATCGACTAGCCAATCACTTTTACATCTAATTATAATGACAAAAATAAGCCCAGGGTGCTCTTCTGTGCCTGGTTTTACAAGGCCACAAGAAGCCCCTTCGGTGACGCTGCTACATAAATTAGCCTGTGCATCCCAGGCCAGCAAGGTCTCAGACCGTGGCACTGCTGCCGGGATTCCAGTCCCCTCGGTTGTGATAGCGGAGGCAGAGGTGGGGCCCAGCTGCTACTGACTGCCCTTCTCAGTGAGAGCAGTGTCGGGCCCCTCATCTCGTCTGCTTGTCTCAGTTTTGCGCCAAAAGGAGCAAGTGTTCTTGGCCAGCTGGCTCATTTCAATTTTCTTCTCCACTTTTGGAAGGGAGGCAGCATGGCAGGTCCTGTGCACATCAACGATCCCAACCTCTGAGGGCATTTAACCAGGTCAGTCTAAACTAGGTCTGAGCCTGGAGCCAACAGGAATTCTTAATCCAGTAATGACTTAAATCCCCAAAATACTTTTGCAAGACTAGAAGGGAATTGAAAACAACTCTTCTTTTGTTGTCCAATCCACTCACTCAAATTATCTTTGCTTTTTGCTTTAGTTTTTTGTTTTTGCTTTTTGAGACAGGGTCTCACTGTGTAACCCAGGCTGCCCACAAACTCACAGAAATCTTCCTGTCTCAGCCTTTTGAGTGCCAGGATTACGCACATGCACCACCTGCCTAGCTTCACATTGTCAGTAAAACATCTAAAAACAACATTTTTGTTGAGCCAATTATGCTTCCTCTGCTTCATAATGACTGGCCTACGTGCCTATATACAGATTTCTCTATAATCAGGAGAGCCATTTTTTTACATTCTTTTCTGGATTTTATTCCAGCTCCATCCTGGGACACCGAATCTGCCTTTGCAGTTTTGGGACCGGAGCTCTGAGTGCCTGTGCTGACTTCATTCTGGAGCCTCACGGTCTCGCTCTGACCTCTGGGCATATTGTGAACTCTGGTTTGTGATGTCCTTGGGCCACACTCTCACCTACGGAACTGAGGGAAGCAAGAAGCACGGCCCGGCCCAGTGAAATGTCAGTTCTGGTTACCACACCAGCACCTTGCTAAACACAGCTAACACTCCTGACTGTGGGCGTCTTTTACTTTATGAAGTTCCTTTTTTTTTTTTTTTTTTGAGACAGGATCTCACCATGTAGCACAGGCTGACCTCAAACGTGTAACCCTCCCACCTCAGCTTTGCAGGGGTCAGATTCATAGAATACTTTAAGCTCAATATTTTACATGTGCTGTCTGATGCTTCCCAACAACCTATTCAGTCAGTGCTACTTTTATCAGCATTTTACAGACTAGAAGCCTGAGGCATAGAGAGAATGAGTGAATGACCAGCAGCCTCAGGGCCCAGAACGTGCTGCCCATAGTCCAGACCCCAAGCACTGTCCCACAGACATACTTTAGAGAGGCAAAGCCACAGCTGGTCATGGGAGCGCATGCCTGTGATCCCCAACACTTGGGAGGCTGAGGCAGGAGGATCTTTTCAAGTTCGAGACCAGCCTGGGCTACAAAGTGAGCGCAAGGCCAGCCTGAACTGCACAGCGAGACCCTGTCTCAAAAAAAAGGCAATAATAATAATAATAATAATTAAGGAACTAATTGAAGAAAACTTCCCAGACTTGAAGAACCAAGGAGGCCTACAAATGAAAAAGGCTCACAAGATACTTTAAACTTTATGTGAAGGAAAAAATTGATACCTAGACATGTCCTGGTGAGTTTTTAAATTTCAAAAATAAAGATATGTCCAGGGGTACAGCTCAGTGACACAGCGCCTGCCTGGCAAGCACAAGATCCTAAGTTCAATTCCTGACACCAAAAAAAAAAAAAAAAAATTGTGTAAGTATCCAGACAAAGAAAACAGGTTACATATAAAGGGGTAAAAATCAGGCTAACCTCATGTATTTCTCTTGCAATTCTAACACCTGAAAATAATAGAACAATATCTACAGAGTTTTAAGGAAAAATAATTTTGAACCAAGAATAATACACCCTGCCAAGATACGAGGCGCTGTGAAAGTATATCAACCAAGAACATTCTCTGAAAAAGTTTGCTGAGTGATTTACAGCAGCTAACATAGAACATAATTTAAAAATAAAGTATAGGGAGAAAATTGTAGGAAAATGGTAAGCATAAAAACTAGCTAAAAAAATCTAAAATTGTCACATGTAAAGTAATAAATCTAAATGCCAAAATACACTTCCAACATAGATCTAAATTTTTCAGTTTATGCAGTTCTAAACTTTCAAAGAGAATGACAAATATTCAGTGTATTCAGAAAATAAATACTGCTTTATTTTTGCTCTGTAGTATTATAGATAGAGATTCACGTTGTTAAGCCAAATGTATGTAACGTAAAAGTGCTTGTCACTGTTGACAAGAATAAACACAGTAAACACATCCTAAGTGTTAATCTGACAAAACTGGAAAATGGTAGTTTTGTTTCCCTTATGTTGTACACAAATCACATTTGTACACAACAAAGATGAAAATGGATTAAAGGCAATAGAAATTTTCTGGGTCATAGAAAGAGAAAGCAACATGTTTATTAGGCAGCAACAAGGAAATTACAAGATATTTCAATTTAAGAGACATCAGGTGGTAAATAACATGGCACTCGTATGTAAGAGTATTGTTCAGTATCTTGATGTGGGTGGTAGTTTAACTGCTATGAACTAGTATAGGTACATAAATATATATTTTAATACATAGGTAGATAAATATATATTTTTGAGACAGAGTCAGGCTGGTCTCGACCTCACTGTGGCCCAGGCTGGCCTTGAACTCATGGTAATAATCCTCCTGCCTCAGTCCCCTGAGTGCTGGGATCACAGGTCTGTGCCACCATGCCTGGCTTTAGATACATATACCTTTAAATGTACATCTAAAATTAGTCTGTTTTACATACTTCAAATTCACTGAGTAATCCTTCAATTAACAAGAGTATAAGATGGCGACCGGGTGAGCAGCAAGGGAGCGAACCTCCTTAATAAACACCACCAGCTCGAGACAGACTTGGTGAGCGTGAATGCCGGAACCTCGGCTGGGAAGTTTAAACTGGGCGTATTTCTCTGAGATGCCGGGGGAGATGTGGTAGGGCGGACCAGGCTGCCGGGGCGAGACGTGGGAAAGTCCCAGACGCTGGG
>PVLD010034811.1:0-12347 GCA_004027595.1 Dinomys branickii | reverse complement strand
AACTGTCTGACTAAATTTGCGTGTCTGTATATGGGTCCATACATCTACAATTCGAAGATATCAATGGATAAAGCAACAACTACTGTTGAGACCATATCACCTTGTCTATAGATTAGTTGTGATTGTACTATTTTCTATGATAATGGGTGTCTGTTTGTCAATATGTTTTTGTACTTTTATGTTTCTAAAATAAAAAAAAAAAAAATAAAATAAAATAAAACTATATCTGCCTGCATTACTTGCATAAGATCACAGCCAAGTGTGTGAGGCTGTATTCCTTTGATGCTTGTTTCCTTAGCAACATACAGATGTCCTCATTTAACAACCTACCTGTTTATCAATGATTTGGACTTAGCACCTTCACTCAGACTTACAACCCACATTTTGAGGAGTGTATTTTTGACAGTTCTGAACATCTTGCTTATGGAACCTCAATTTTTGTACAGCTCCCCTTGTTTATACAGTACTGTAATTGTGGCTGATTGTACTGTGCAGTACAGGACTGTATTTGTTGTTGTTATATATTACAATACTGCATGTGTTAGGCCAATAAAAACAAAGTCATCAAGCTGGAGTTTCCTTTGGCCGTTTCTTTGTTCTGAATATTATAATGTACAAGAATGAGGGAAAAGGAGGAAAGAAAGAAAGAAAGAAAGAAAGAAAGAAAGAAAGAAAGAAAGAAAGAAAGAAAGAGGGAGGGAGGGAGGGAGGGAGGGAGGAAGGAAGGAAGGAAGGAAGGAAGGAAGGAAGGAAAAATACGTATGTATATACACAAGATAGCTGAGATAATTGTACTGCTGATTTCTACTGGTCTATTGAAAGGAACAGTTGGTGCTTAATTTTTTTTCTTCTTTTTAATTTTTTGGACCAATTTTGCATGCTTGTATCTGATAATCTGAACCACTAATTTGAAGAGAGCAATATGCAATGTAACAATCATTGTTGAACTCTGTTTAGTGAAATTCTGTATCATTTCTAAGTTTTAAAATTATTTTCTATTCTCTTTAAAGTAAAAAAAATTAATGTAATGATATATGGTATCACATACAACTTCTCATTTACTGACCAGTTCAATTTAGAAGATGAGCAGGTCATTAAATGAGTAATGTCTGTAATAGCAACAACAATAAGGTTGAACAATGTAGTTTTCTGAGATTTTGTTTAACAGCACTACCTCCTAGTGGTATGTCCTGGTGTTATTCTCACTTTATAGATGCCCCCAGCAAGGCCCAGATTGCTTGCTGGTCCCATATGGACACACTTACAGATCACAAAAGTAGAAGAGCTCCAACCAGAATCCAAGCACCTACTTGGTCTGCTTTCCAGTTGGACACACAGATACATGGACAGACAGACAGAGGCTCACCCTCCCAGTCCTCCATCTCCCAAGGCCAGCACAGCACACAGAAATATTCTCTGATGCTGACAACATATGGATTGACGCCTTTCTGGAGTTAGAAAGCAGACAGCTGCAAGCATCACTGATCACAATGTTTTTACAACCAACATTCTGAAACATCGAGTCCAGAGGGGAGAAACAATGCAAGGCACTCAGGGTAATAAATCATACTTCCTTAACCACAGTGAACTCCAGCCTCCATCAGCACAAAACTGTGAACCTCTACTGGTTAATGTCCACAGCCTAGAGAGGAGCAGGAGGCAGAAAGAAATGGCAATGCTTCTCAGCAGCATGCTGCACTTGGCATCTGTAGAGTAACTGGGAAACATGGGAGAAAGACCAAAGCCAGCAGGACATGCTGACCTCAGTGGACAATGGGAAACCTGGGCCTCAGTGCCCTCTCCTCACATCAACTCAATTCTCAGGCTTCAAGCAGTGACCTCTGTTCTGTAAATCAGCCCATGTGACTCAGTCTAGGCAGATCCCTGAGGATACCTTCCCAAGCCCAAAACTTCTAAGAATTATGGGACAGCCCTTGAGTAAAAAAAGCCAGGGACTTCTTAAAGCCAAGGCAGGATTTCAGTCCCCACAGTGGGAGCAATCACACCGTTAGTGCAAGTTTGTCCGCTGAGACAGAAACTCAGGTGGGTGAGGGAGGCAAAGGCCAAGCTGAGCTTGTACTTTCCTAGAGCCTTTAGCAGGGTTGGCTGGAAGCAACCTGAGCCATGTGCAGCCTGAGAATTTTCCCAGGGTGTGAGCTTCCCTCAGAGGCAAGGTTGGGCAAGGGATAAAGAGGTAGTTCTGCTGGGAGGGGAAACTTAGTGGGGTTTAAATTCAAATGAATTTCCTCCAAAATGAGTCTGAGTTTAGTTCAAAACAACACAAGATTTTCTAGCACAAGTGTAAGTACTGATGTGAAGACCTCACTGTGCCCTGTGGTGAGTTACTCCATGTTGTATGGAATGTAGCATTCAGGCTGTGCTTTACCCTTCGTGACTCTATCTTATAAAGCAGTCGTTTACTCCATTCTAGTAGAAATTCTGGGGCAGAATGACTAGTTACTTGCCTGTCCAAGTAGATAATCATCAGATATGACACCAAAAAAATCTAGAGTACAACTCCCAGCTGCATGGCAAGTCGTAGGGCATGAACTGACAATGTAGTTTTTTAAGTAAAAAGTGCCACCTGTAAACTTACCAAATTAGCACACAAACACCATGGACAAATCATGTTCTAGTTTATATAAGAGAAAAATCATGTGCATGAGTTTATCCAACACAGCAGACCAAAAATGCAACCCATACACATGGATAAAATAAAATGAAGGACACCTCATACTGAGATTTGGTTGTGCTACATCGACCTGTCGTCCTATCAGACCACTTGCTGTCCTCAGTATTATAAAACTAACAGACTATGAACTCCGGCTCCTGTCCCCCGTCTTAGCTTAGTTTGCTTCATGAAATCCTCTCAAACCTTCTACTGTGTCCTAAGGCTTTGAATCAGCTCTCACTTTCCAGAAGCCCTGAATTTCCTGGAAAGTTATGCCTGGTCTGTAATCTTATGTAACCTGTGATAACATTTCAGATGTGCATAGATTCCCTGCCTTGGATTTCTTCCTCTTCAAATAGTACAGCAACTGTGAAGCCTTTCATAGCCATTGTACAACCCATATAATGCAAGGTGTGATATGTGACTTCATTGTTACAGATATTAATAATTAAGATTGGAGTGAAAGAACCTATGACTGCCCAGCTAAGTCGCTGCTAAATGAAACCTGAGTACTCCATGTAAAACATCTTATGACATCAATGTAGCTCAAGACTTTATGATTGTTTACTAAATTCTGACATCTTGAAAAGACATAACATGTCTGGTCTATGTTACTGGCAGAGTTCATTTATGAAAACTGGGGTAACTTTGCAATGTAAATTGTGCCCATTTTACAGGCCAGGAAATCATAGTATAGAGGATTCTTTTTTTAATAATGAGGCCTACGTTTTAGTCCAACTCCTGCATTGAATCTCAGCAGACCAGGCTAGAAATCAAAATGGAGTCACTCAAGAAGTTTCTTCTCATCAAGCTGAAACTAAGTTATTCACTTGATTTTCTGAAAAATTAGGACAGAGAATCACAACAGCCAACATTTCCAAACAGTACACTCCCAAGAGAACGATCATGTTGACCTTTCTGCCCTAATCTCTAGGCAAAAGAAATAACCTATTGTAAACTAATCAGTTATTTTTCTATTGCTCTATCTCCCTGATACCTTTCCAAGGAAAATAACTTTAAAATGAACAAACTACTTAGTTTTGGCTTTTATTTAGCCCTTCTCTATCTATAAAACCAACCTCTCTGCTCAACACATCAGAACCTTTATTTTATTTTATGAAAGAAAATCTTGCATGATTCTAAAATGCATAAAAATACTACTTAAGATATTGCATCTGAATCATAATTGCTTTGTCCTTTCACAAATATTAACTAATTTGCCTTACTGTCGCACAGCAAGCAAGTGGAGAGCTACAATCTACAGCAAGAGCCTCTTCCAGTGTCTATGTGTCTGGTCACTCTGAACAGTTTATATCCCTGAAACTTTCAAGAGTGAATATGCCCCCCCACCCTCGCAGGAGCTGAGCTGAATCTCAGACATCTTCAGCAGCCTGGGAAACTGTACCCTTACCACTCCCCCACCAGCATCCTAGGTGAGCTTCCCCCACAACTCCCCCACTAGTGTGGAGCCAGGTGGAGCCCCGGACAACTTCAGGGGCCTTGGTAGCCACTCCCTGACACCTCCACACCCTTGCAGGAGCCGAGCTGAACCCCAGACAACTTCAGCAGCTTCAATGACTGCACTCTCACCCTTTTCTCATCAGTGTGGGAACCAGGCTGGGTCCCAGACAGTGTCTGGAACCTCAACTATGAGCCACTCTCCCCGTACACTTGCAGAAGCCTAGCTGAACCTACACAGCTTCAGGAACCTCAGTGAGCTGCCCCTGCACTCCCCCACCAGTGTGTGAGCCAGACAGAGCACCAGAAAACTTCAGGGGCCTCAGTGGCCACTCCTTGCCCCTTCCCCCCAACACATCCCCCCAGGAACTGAGGAGAATCCCAGGAAGCATTAGACTCCTGAATGACTGTGACCTCATCCCTCCCCCACTGCCATGAGAACCAGGTTGGGTCCTGGACAGCTTCAGGAGTTTTGGTGAGCACAATCCACCTACCCCTGCACTCTTATGGAAGCCGGGCTGAACCCTGGACAGCTTTGGGAACCCCAGCATGGGAGCCAAGCTGAGCCCCAGCCAGCTGTAGAAGCATCAGTGACTGCACACTTACCCCTCCCCCAACTTGCGTGGGAGCTAAATGAACCCTGGAAAGCTTCAGGAGCATAGGCAACCACACCCCACCACCACACACCATCACAGGAACCATGCTGAGCATGGGGGACCATTAAATCCTTGCCCTGTAACTCCCACACCATCATGGGAGTGAGGTTAGGATCTAGGGAACCTTAGGATTTTGAAAATGACAAAATGAAGGAGTAAAATGCAATCTCAGACCTCCATCCCACTTAGAAGAAGCCCAGGAGATACTGACACAGAAGAACCTGGAAGTCATACAGCTGAAATCTCTGAAACAATAGCAACTTAAGTAAAGAAACAACTCCATCAGGCCATAGAAGATATCAGATCAGAAATAATTTCTCAGGTAAAAATTCAGATGATGAAAGAATTGCTCAGGACACCTAGAGAAGACATGGATTAAAAAATAGAGCATAGAAAAATGATGGAAACCCTGAATGAACAATACAGGAAAGAATTAGAATACATGAAGCAGATTTAAACAGATTCAAACATGAAATTAAATATTATATCAAAAGTGGGCAAAACTGCTTCAATGAAGCTGAAAACAGACTTTCAGACCTTGAAGACAGCATTGCAGCTAACAATCATGAACGGAAGGATCTCTTAAAAATAAGAAGGAATCAAGAAATAACAATTCAACAGCTGAAAGATGAAGCAAGGAAAAACAATATAAGACAATAAGTGTCAACAAACAGCAGACATCAAAACAAGTGACATAAAAAAGATTATTTGCAGAAGTAATAGCTGAAAATTTCCCAAGCATGGAAAAAGAATCATGCAGTTAAATGAAGCATATAGAATTCCAATTAACCATAACCAAAATAAATCTACATCCAGACATATAGTGATCAAGATCCCAAAAATTCAGCAAGAGAATAAAATATTAAAGTTGTTAGAGAAATGAAACAGATCACATACAAAGGAAAGCCCATAAGACTCATGGCACATTTCTCCACACAAACCAACAAGTCAAGAAGAGCTTGGAGTGAAATATTTCAGGTCCTGAAGGAAAACAAATTCCAACTCAGATTGATGTACCCTACAAAACTATCCTTCAAAATTAATGGAGAAATAAAATATTTCCACAATAAAGAACAACTGAAGAAATTCATGAGCACAAAACCAACCCTACAAAGAGTACTAAAAGATATTCCAGATAGAGATAAAAATGACCACAATTTCAATAACAACAATAGAAAGGAACCAGCAAGCAGAGCAAACAATTCAACAGAAGGCAAAAAGAGGAACTAACAGCAGAAAAGTGATAAGACAAAGATAAACCAATACATATCAGTTATAACCATCAATGTAAATAATTTCAGTTCATCAATCAAAAGAAGCAGATTGGCAGAGTGGATCAAGAAACAAAATCCAGCAATACACTGTATACAAGAAACACATTTAACTCAAAAGGAAATTCATAGACTAAAAATCATAGGATGGAAAACAATACTCCATGTGATAGGAACCTAGAGAAAAGCAAGTGTAGCTATTCTGTTTGCAGATAAGGTGAACTTCAAACCAAGAACAATCAAACAGATAAAGACTGTCACTACATACAGTAAGGGGTGGTGACTTTCAGCACAACATTTTAAGATAGACAAACCTCAAAATGTGTCTTGAGAAGCATCCTGGAGGGGTTGTAAAGAGTTAATTTTGCAGTTCTGATTTTGTCCTGGAATTCTTCTCCTTGCCTGAGTTGATAAAGTATATATATATATATATATATATATATATATATATATATATAATTGTGGCCAGAGCCTGACCTGGTCACATGATGCAAGGTAAACAACTGTGGCCAGGCCTAAACATTCCAATCTATTACCATGGAAACCAAAAATGTATATAAGGTGAGAACAAAGGCAGTTAAGTGCCACATTCTCTGATCGGGAATGGGGGGCAATTACCTGTCCAACTGATTCTAAATTAAAATTAATTAAAACTCCATTTGTTCTGAATGAGTTCTTTGATCCCCTGTGGAGTTTGACCCAATTTTTGACTTTTGCCATAACAATACTTGTCAGGGGAAAACCTCAAGAGGAAAAGATAAAAATCATAAACATCTATGCACCAAATACAGAAGTACCCAACTATATAAGACAAATTCTAACAGACATGAAAAATGAAATAAGGAGTAACATTAGTATAACAGAAGACTTTAATATCCCATTGTCACAAAGAGATAGATAAACTAGACAAAAATTCAGCAAAGAACTAACAAAACTAAACCAAACTTGTGAACAAATGGACTTAGTAGACCTTGACAGAGTGTTCCACTCAACAGCATCACAATATACATTCTTCTTAGCTGCACATGGAACATTCTCTAAAATAGACATGTACTAGCACGTAGAATATGTTTAAGTAAATGCAAAGGAATGAAATTATCCTATGCATACTATCAGGCCATAGTGAAATGAAGTTGGAAATTAATAACAAAAGAAATTTCATAAACTCATGGAAATTAAATAACAGCCTCCTGAACAACCAATGGGTCGCAGATGAAGTTAAAGAGGAAATGAAACAATATGTACAATCCAACAAAAATGCAGGCACACTTACAGAAACTTATGAGATGTGATGGAAGCAGTTCTCAGAGGGAAAAGCATCGCACTGCGTTTGCACATCAGGAGAACAGAATGAACACAAATAAATAATTTTATGCTGCACCTCAAGCTTCTAGAAAGAGAAGAGCAAGTTAAGCCCAAAGCCCAAAGAAGACAGGAAATTATAAAAATCACAGCAGAAATTAATACAATGGAAACTGAAAAAATATAAAAATTATTGAACTGAAGATTACTTCCTTTGAAAAATAAATATAATTGATAAAGCCCTCGCCAACCTTATCAAAAATGATAGAAATAGCTCGATTTCATGCAATAAGGAATGAAAACGATGAAATTGCTATAGCTCCTGTAGAAATTCAGAAGATCATCAATACTTATTTTGAAAATCTTTACTCTCATAGGATGGAAAGCACAGAAGAAATGGAAAGATGCCTAGATATATATGAATTACCAAACCTGAATGAAGAAGATATAAAAATCCTGAATAACTCAATGTCAGCCAGCAAAATTGAAAATGTAATAAAAATCTTACCCATAAAGAAAAGCCCAGATCCTGATGGATTCACTGCTGAATTTTATAAGAAAAGATTTAATGCCAATTCTTCTCAAACTCTTTAATGAAATTGAAAGGGGAGGAATGCTCCCTAGCTCATTCCTGGAGGCAAGTATTACCCTGATACCAAAACCAGAGAAAAACCCAACCAAAAAGAGAACTACAGATCAGTCTCCCTAATGAATATAGATGCAAAAATTCTCAATAATATACTAGTAGAAAGAATGCAATAAATCATCAAAACGATTATACACCATGGCCAAGTTGGATTCATCCAAGGAATGCAGGGATGGCTCAATATAAGCAAGTCAATTAATGTAGTACACCATATCAATAGAGCCAAAGACAAAAATCACGTGATCACCTCAACAGAGGCAGTAAAATCTTTCAGTAAAGTCCAATACTCATTCATGATATAAAAAATGTTACAAAAAATAAAAATAGATGGTCTTTATCTCACTTTCACAGAAGCCATCTATGACAAACCAATGGCCAACATACTAAATGAACAAAAACTGAAAGCTTTCACTTTAAAATCATGAACAAGGAAGTCCACTGTCACCATACCTATTCAAGATAGTTCTGGAAATATTAGCTGGAGCATTTAGACAAGAGAGAGAAATGAAAAGAATAATGATAGGAAATAAGAAAGTGAAAATATTATTCACAAATGACATGATAGTCCACATAGAAGACCCCAAAAACTCCACTAAAATGTTTATACACTTAATAACCAAATTCAGTAGTGTAGCTAGGTACAAAGTCAACACTCAAAAATTAATGTAATTCCTGTACACAAATAAAAAACACTCTGAGAGAGAAATTAGAGAAACCAGACCTTTCATTATAGCATCATAAAAAATGGTATACTTAGGAATCAATCTAACAAAGGAAGTAAAAGATCTATACAGTGAAAATTACAGTACTCTGAAAAAAGAGATCCAATAGGATTTCAGAAAATGGAAAGATATTTCTTGATCATGGATAGGAAGAACCAACATTGTGAAAATAGCCATACTCCCAAAATTATTGTACAGATTCAATGCAATCCTAATTAAAAGACCATTAGCATACCTCACAGATCTAGAGAAAACATTCCTGAAATTCATCTGGAACCAGAAGAGACATACAAGAGCAAAAGCAGTTCTGGGCAACAAAGGAAAGGCAGGAGGCATCACAATCCTTGACTTGAAGTTATACTACAAAGCTACAGTGATAAAATCTGCATGGTACTGACAAAAAACAGACCTCAAGATCAATGGAACAGATTAGAAGATGCAGACACAACAACAAACACATTCAGCCACCTTATCTTTGACAAAGGGGTGAAGCATGTTCACTGGAAAAAAGATAGCCTCTTTAAAAAGTAGTGCTAGAAAAACTGGCTTGCCAAACTTGCCAAATATGCCAAAGGCTAAAAGTAGACCCATGCCTACCACTATGCACTAAAGTCAAAATGGATCAAACATCTAAATATTAAACCAGAAACACTAAATCTACCTGAAGAGAAAGTAGGAAAATTCTTGAAGACATAGGGGTAGGCAAAGAGTTCATGAACAAAAACCAAACTGCACAGGAAATACTTCAAATAATCAACAACGGGGGTTGCATGTTATCGAAACATTTTTGCACATCGAAAGAATTCACCAACAAAATAAAAAGAAAACCCATGAATTTGGAAAGCCAACTGCCCCTCAGACAAAGGACTTCCACCTAGAACACATAAAGACAGACTCCCAAAATTCAAAGATACAATCCAAAAATGGGCATCTGAGATGAATGCACACTTTTCAGATGAAGAAATGCAAATTGCAAATAAATATATGAAAAAATATTCAACATTATTGGTGATTCAAAATATACAAATTAAAACACTGAGATTCCATCTCACCCCAGAAAAGTAGCTATCAGCCAATAACAAATGCTGACAAGGCTATGGAGAAAAAGGAACCCTTCTCCAACTGCTGGTGGAAGTGTAGACTGGTGAAACCACTGTCAAAATCAGTGTGGAGATTCCTCCTAGAACTAGAGTTAAAAGTCCTATTTAACCCACGTATTCCCCTTCTGGGTATTTTCCCAGAAGAATTAAGAACATCATACCATAGTGACATATGTGCGCCCATGTTTATAGCAGCACAATTTGTCATAGTTAAATCTTGGAAAAAACCCAAATGCCCACTAGCTGAAGAATGGTTAAAAAGTACATGGAGTCTTTATATAATGGAGTATTGCGACTTCCGGGAAGATGGTGACCAGGTGAGCAGCAGAGGGAAACTCTCCCAGAGACCAATCCTTTGCGCGCGGGTGCCCAATCCATGGATGCAAAATTCCAACTGATCGTGTTGCTCTCCCCAGCCTGAGCATTAAAAGGCCAGCTGGATAAGCCACGTGGTGAGAAGTGGGCGGATCCTGAGAGCTGGGCGCCCAAGGGATAGGTGCTGCGCTTGGGCCACAGCTCGGCTGAATCCACGTACAGCCGAGAGAGCGATTGCGGCGGGACGGACCCTCCCAGCTCCAGAACCCGATCGGCTCAGAGGTGGCTGTAACCAGGATTTGTTGGAGGCGGCGGAGCAGAGTAAACTCAGAGGACGCGCTCCTGGGGCAGATTGCATCAATCTGGGCAGCGGTCCGGGATCCGGATCAGAGCCCCGCCCCCACAGCCAGCGCCACGTGAACTGTGGCAGCTGCGTTCCGCGGCTCCTGCGAGAAAGCCAAGGAGGCGGAAAAGCACCAGGGAGCGCCAGGATCTCCTGCCAGCACGGGCCTCGGAATGGGAGAGCCTAGTGAACACCGCAGCAGGATTTCTGAGTCGGGAAGAAGCTCGATCCAGGGAGATACATCTGAACAGCATTCCTGTCTGCACAGTCCCAGGGTGAGTTGATTGGGCACCCTGACCGGTTTTTTCTGAGTTGGGAAGAAGCTCCGCCCAGGGAGGGACATCCAAGCAGCTTTACTGACTGCAGGATCCCTGGGTCGGAAGAGCTGGCTAGGCACCCCGACGGGATTTGTGAGGGGGGGAGAAGCTCCACCGAGGGAGGAACACCTGAGTGGCCTACCTGCAAGGTCCCTGGGGAGGCGAGCTGTTTATGCGCCCCAGCCAGGTCTCAGGGTAGAGAGTAGAAGAGGAAATCTCAGCAGACAGCTTAAGGGACCTTCTCCCAAAGAGAAGGAATCATTGGAGCAGCCTCTGCAGCAGACCTTTGCCTGCTGAACTGCCTGGGGAATTTATAGCTCCACATTTTGAATCTGATACCCAAAAATGGGAAAACAGAGGAACAAAACGCAGTCTCAAAACTCAACCCCACCCAGAACAAGTTGTGAATGTGAGGATACGGGGGAACCAGGAAGCCACATACCTGCAAGTTATGAAACGATTGCATCCGAAATGAAACAACTCCAACAGGCCATAAAAGAGCTTAAAGCAGAAATAAGCCACATACCTGCAATGATCTCTCACACAAAAAAACGAGCTGAAAACAATGATGGAAGAAATGTTCCGTACACATAGGGAAGAAATAGACAAAAGACTAGAAGAAAATAGGAAAAAATGGAAACGTTACAAGAGCAATTTAGGAATGAATTACCAAAAATGAAACAGGTCCAAACAGAATGCCAGGATTTGAAAACTTACACTGAAAGCATGCAAAACTGCTTAAATGAAACCGAAGATAGAATTTCAGAACTTGAAGACAGCATGGCAGCTTATCAACGTGAAAGGAAGAATCTCATGATATCATCAAAGACACAAGAAAAATCAATCCAACAGCTCCAAGATGAGGCAAAACGTAACAATACTTGAGCTATAGGAGTGTGTGAAACAGCAGGAGACTTCACAAATGATATAAAAAGAATATGTGCTGAAATAATAGCAGAAAATTTCCCAAACAAGATAAAGATACTGAAGTTCAGTTAATCGAGGCATATAGAACCCCAATGATCCATAACCCAGAGAAAAACACACACAGGCATATAATAGTCAAGATCCCAGATATCCAGCAAAAGAACACCATATTAAAAGCTGCTAGAGAAACGAAACAGATCACCTATAAAGGAAAGCCCATCAGAATCACAGCAGACTTCTCAACGGAAACCATGAAATCAAGAAGAGCTTGGAGCAAGGTGTTACAGATTCTGAGAAAAAACAAC
This sequence comes from Dinomys branickii, assembly GCA_004027595.1. Taxonomy (NCBI): domain Eukaryota; kingdom Metazoa; phylum Chordata; class Mammalia; order Rodentia; family Dinomyidae; genus Dinomys; species Dinomys branickii. The sequence continues at coordinate 314 of PVLD010034811.1, read as the reverse complement.
CTCCAACCTAGAATGATGTATCCTGCAAAACTATCCCTCAAATTCAATGGAGAAATAAAATATTTCCACGACAAAGAACAACTGAAGAACTTCATGAGTGCCAAACCAGCATTGGAAACAGCACTAAAAGATATTCTAGACAGAGAAAAAAGAGACCACAATTCCAAGAACAACATTAGAAATAACTCCCTAAACAGAACAAGCAAGTAAACAGTCAACAAACGAAGAAAAACATCAAGTAAATAACATGACTAGAATAAGCCAACATATAACCATGATAACCATTAATGTAAATGGCCTCAACTCAAAAGTCA
>PVLD010034810.1:0-12347 GCA_004027595.1 Dinomys branickii | reverse complement strand
GCTTTACACTGCTTCACAAACTCAAGTGTGCTGCAGGTTGTGTGGTCCTCAGCAGGAACTGCCAAAGGCCAAGGCCAAGGGCCAGTAATGCAGCCTGCAGAGTAGGTTTCCGTAGCTGCCCGAAGGCAGGGGCCCTGGTGTCTGCTGTGGGAGGGCTAGAACCGTCTGTGCGTAGGGGCAGAAGCCAGCATGTTCGGAGCCACAGCTGGCACGCTGCCTGAGGCCCGAGGATGGCAGTTCCTCTGAGCCCTCCTGCAAGGGGAAAGAGTCTGCCGTGCCCGTTCCTTTCCCTCTCTGGACTCTCTGAGCATTGATGTTCTTGCGAGGGTATGTCTGTGTGCCTCAGACAGGGAGCACAGGCCTGTAGCTGGAAGTAGCCAGGGCGTGGGTGCGGGTGGTCGGGAAGGAGCCCTTCTGGGCTAGAGTGGTCGGCAGGTCCAGCCATGTGGACAAGGGTCAGGCTGTGGCCGAATGCCTTGTCTTTGCAGGGTGTGAGCTCCAGGTATTGGACTCAAGAGAACCCACAGCTCTTGACTCCAGGGATCCCATCCTGGTGAGTCTCTGCCTAACGTTAGACTCCCCCCAAGCTCGTGGCACCTTCACTGCCCCTGAGCGCGCCTACGCCTTTCTGATGAAGAGTGGTGCAGCCCATCCTCCCGGCACAGCCTTCCAGGTGCTGTAGATAGGTGCACATCCTCGGAGGACCATCTAGAGCCCACGGTGTCCTGCTGGGTGAGTCCCTCACGACCTTGTTCCGAGCACTGTCCTTGTCCAACGCAGGACCCCTGGGGGATCTGACCTGCAGAGCTGACCCTTCCCAAGGCAGGTCGCCTGGGACTGACTCAGCGGTGCCGTTGTCTGGAACCCACCACCGGCATGCTTTGCCGTGCAAATTGCAGCCAAACAGTCTCGGTTCCACTAGGGAAAAGAGGCAATCGGGAACTAGGACACTAGAAAGCCAGGGGCCTCTGGCTCAGCCTTCAGTTGATGTGCGGCAGAAAAGGCCTCAGGGGCGTCCCTCCAGCTAGGTGGCCGCGGACTTCTCTGCCTCGGGGAGTGGCCGATGCTTGCCTGCAGCTGCAGGTGCCTGCCTCATTTGCCTCAGTGCCCAGCTGGAGGCCGGTCTCTTAGGTTTGCAGCTGCAGAGTTGACTCACGGGAGGGACCGGGAAACATCTGGTGAATATGGAGAGGGAGAGGCCGCCTGCACGTAGTTCCTTACATGGGGTCCAGGACCGCAGAAGGCTACCCTGGGATGCATACTGTGGGCTTAGATGGGCAGGACACACGTTTGCCCTCACACCCTGTGAAAGGACCGGGTTCACGACGCGGGCAGGTGACCCCCACACCCTTTGGGACAGGAACTCTACTCAACATTCTGATGCTGAAGCTCTGCTCCCTGCTAGAGCCTTGCCCAAACTCTAATGCCTGTCTGCTCCTATACCCGCCCCGCCACTTCCTCGGCTTCCTCTCCGGCTTTCACTCTGTGTGTACATGTCACCTGTGTCTCCCTCCCAGAGCCCCCACCTGACTTCCTTGTGGGCTCGTGACTCTGCCAGAACAGCCTTCCTGCCAGGTAGCTTTAGTGCAGGCCCTCATTTGGGGAATAGCCTTGGAGGCAGCACCTCGCTTCCATGCTTCACACTGACTCACCCTGGAGGTACACCTGCCTCTTTGTTCTCCTTTCCCTCACTCATTCATGCACTCTCTCCCTCCCTCTCTCTCACATTCCCTCCCCTTCTCCTTCCTTCTCTCCCCCTCCCTCTCCATCTGTCTCTCTCCTTCCCTCTGTCCCTCCCTCTTTCTTGTCTCTCCACACCGCTGTGCATCTCCCCGCCCCCCAACCCCCACCACACACAAACACACACTGCTTTGCTCTCTTCTGGCTGAGCTCCCTTGGGGCCTGCCACCTTGGTCTCCCCACAGCACACAAGAGGGCAGGGGAGCAGATACTGTCAAGCAACCACACAAGGGTGAGTAACACAAAGATATGTCTAGAGGCGCGAGATGCAAGGCGTTGGGTCTCCTCGAGGTCATTTCTTTCCCTGCTCGTGGATGGCACCATCAGCGGAGCCAGATGCCCTGGATTCCTCTCGAGTGCCAGAATGCTCGTTCTTCCATTCCCCAGCCGGTGCAAGAAGCGGGCACCTGAGAAGTGGGACGTTGTGTGGCATCACTTGTGCATACCGTGTCCTTCTGCAGCAGCACGGCGCTTTTGTATCTGGGACAGGGTGGTGGGGTGCTCAACCCGTGCAGGGCACGGATTCCCCCTGCCTTCTTCTTGTGTGACACAAATCTTCCCCTTCTCCATGCTTTCCTATATACATTTACAATTGCAACAACACAGCAGTCTCCTTGTGCAGTTAAGTCTGAAGTGGTTTGTTAAGAACTCAACATTGCTCAGAATGAAGCATAAAGCCCATAAGAGGCAGAATTTTGTTGAGGACTGGAAAAGGAGCACCACTAATATAAAGGCCTGAAAGGATTTTGAACCCTCTCCCCGTTGGTGACACATTTCTTCTTTGTCTTTTTCAGGATATTTTGATCAAATAATTCCTTCTCATGATAATGCACTGGTGGGCATTGTAGGTACTTCTTCTCTGCCTTCTCATAATCCAGACGTTCCATTGCAGCAGTAGAGTAGATCATGGCTTCAGGTAGCAGAACTTCCACCATGAACTTGACTGCATCAAAGCTGAGCAGAGCTGAGATGGTCTTCCCTGTCTGCTTGAAGAGTTCCAGGAGGTACTGACCTATGATATACAACTGGTCCCCATCTTCCAGGTAGGTTGCACTGCAGAGCATGATCTGCTCTGCCTTAGAGAAAGAAGCCAGCCATCGAGATTATTTCTTGCCCTTCAGAATGTCCAGCGGATGGACATCCGCTCTTTTGGTCTTCACAGTGAAATATGCCATCTTCCTTTTGGCTCAGGCCCAAGTGGCCTTCATTCTGTCAGGCAGCAGTCTCTTCATGTGGATCTCTGCAGGCCATGGGAACACTAGCTCAGAGCCTTGCATGTCAATGTTGTTGGCCTTGCAGTAGTCCTTGTGCAGAGGACACACTTGGAATGTGGTAGTTTGAAAGCTGCCAAAAAATCTGGAAATGAAGCAAGAAAGATAGACTGAAGTCATCGCAGAGAAATGTGCACTTTGTTACTATCACAACTTGGCATTGCAATTCAAGTTAGCAGGAGATGCTGAAACTCAGGATTGGAGCAGTGCGGGGCATTCAAGCACCATTTGTATCTGCAGAATTTTTACGTAGGGGAGAAACAGTAAGAGATCTTAAATAACCTTAGGCGAACCACAGTAGTTCTGCTCTGACTACACAGCAGAAAGCAACCTCAAAGCCATACACACAAAAGTCAGATATATACACAGCCACAGTATCACTCTCAAAGTTTCAAATACCAAAAACACATTTTAACATCAGTCCATTCTTATGAACATATCCTAAGAACTGAGATGAGAGAAGAAATTACCAACTCATTCAAGCATAGAAGAGTTTCCTGCTGATTTTGCAAATTCTTGGATATATCATTTTCTGGACTAGACATTCATGTTTCAATATCATATGGCTCTTAGTCTTAGAAATTCAATAGTTCCAAGGCTGGTGCATTATGTGAATGAAAAGATATTGTAAGATAGCTATGTCTCTCTGCAAGAATATATGTCTGAAAATATACAAGTCCAAAGGCTTCAGAATTTGCTCTTCATTCTTCTGAATATCAGTGAAACTACTACAATGAATAACATACATTTTGGAGTAGGTGGTTTACACATGATCATTAACACAAATGTTCAGGTATAGTCATTCATGAGAGGATTGTCCAAACGCAGGCTGTTTACCAGTAGCATTATATTCTTGTTGGAGAACTAAACTGAATCAAAATCTCTCTTCATTTCATACCAATATCCTTCCCAGTTCATGATTTTTCAGGCATCCAATCCCAGGATTTTTTTTAGACCCAAATTCTTAGACATATGTGATCTGCTATTACAAAGCCAGGAGATGACTGACCCGAGGGGACATGATTTTCTGTAACATTTCGTTGAGTGAGATGAAGGGCAGAGCAGGTCTTTCAGCAATAAAATACTTAGATGTAGATAGAACACATAACATCTAGAACATCTGGGCACAGGGTGAGTCTGAGAGCAAATTCTGTTGCTTCTAACACTATTCTTATGAATTAAGAACAGTAGCATGCTAATTCAGGCTGAGTTTAAGCTGGCAAGCCTGCCATAGACCGTGCGAGTTTAGTGCTTTCTATTTAGGCCTTCTTCTTCCCGAACTGATGATACAGAACCAGAAATAAGCCCACAATCCTAACACATCTGAGTTTTCCATTAAACTTCCATGACGACAGCCAAAGATCTGTTAGTTACACACATGTGATCTGCTCTTCCTGCTCAAATTTCAGAACATTTTGTGTGTATATATATATATATATATATATATCTTTCTTTAAGAAGACAAAACAGAGTAAACTTTGAGGCAAAGAGCTGTCCAGGGAAGAAAGGGACAGCAGAAACATTGGAGTATTTTGAGAAATAGAAATCCTTGAACAATGTGATTTTTTGATTTGTAATCTCAGTCAAAATCCTGACACATCTTGTATGAGCAGATGACTAGGTATAGGCTGTGGTATGCTAAGGAAAATTTTTAGTAGCTTTGGCGATAACCAGTCACTGAAACTGCCACTGAGTTAAAGGCTCCTGAAATACCACAGCCCCACAACACAAAAGTCCCAAAACCCAAACATATGAGACAGACATTTGCATAAAAGCCCCATACATCTGATTCTGTACCTTTGAAATTCCCCAGTCAACCACTCTGCCGCTGAAGTAATCTGCCACCAGAACTAATGTGCCCCTTATGGAATTTCTAGAAATTCTATCACAAAGCTCTCCTATATAACAGAATTCTAGGAAAACAAAGAAAGGCTGATAGATTTAAAGTGCTGATCTTGGACTCAGCAAGGAATATACACTTTTTCTAAGGAATGCTTGAATAATTGACTGACTGAAAGCAATTTTTAAGCCAAAACACATGATTACCCACAGAATGGGATTTGATTGTTAGTAACATTTCCATTTTTAATTGGGTAGAGAAAGACATAAAATACTCAGTGTATTACCACAGGTAAAGCTAATGTAGGAAATGTGTACTTAGGAAAATATTTTTCTAATCCTCAGCAAAGGTCTCCTTTACTTTGAGGGTATTTGTGGACATACATTTTATCTTAATGTGTGAGAATCATTTTGAGGTTAAAAGCTGAATGCTGAGAATGTCAAATGACATATAGCACAGTCTGCAGCTGTAGAAGACATAGGGGAGAGAGTGTCCAAAACGGATTTGTACTTCAATCTGCAAATGCGGTTATCTCTCAGGAATTTTTCCTGGCCATAATGAAATGAAAACACTTAATTTTGTCTAGCAACTTAGAAACTATTGCCTAGGTAGAAGTCTTTTCGATCTGTTTCGATGTCCTTGCTGATCACTTTGTGAGGTCAGTGGAATTTGTTTAGTTCCTGGTGGGTTTTTCTTCCTTGTACATGTAAAAAGGCTGTAAATCTTTATTACTGAACCATATCAGATTGGTTTTTAAATAACTTCCATGTTTATGGGGCTACTCAGACAGGTGTTAATTTAAAACTCCTGAAATCATTATTTACACAATATTCCTCTAGAACAGTTAAGACAATGTGCAGAACTAAAAGTGCACCATGAGAAAAGTATTGAAAAATTAGTGAGGCTGGCCTTTCTACTTAAGCAATGTCTATGGAGAGCATCACAGTCTTCAACTACCTAAACTGTGTGAAAGGCTAGATATGCTAAGGTCCTGAGAGAGTCAAAGATTAAAGAGGTACACATGGAAAATACCCTCGTGCTTTGAAACTGCCTCTGATATGTCTACTAAGTTGACATGCTTTTCGTAACATGTTGGCAGGAGTTGGTAGGAAAAGAGAAAATCTGGATGGAAACCCCTACAACTGTGAGTGTAATATAATGCACAGTTAAAATGGAGCAACACTACATCCCTTTTCGCCAACAAAAGAAAGCACTCAACAAATTGATGCTAGAAGTTTTATACAGTATTTTTTAATTTAGGTATCACACATACACTTCTAAACCTAATCGCAACCCACCCCATTCCCTCACACGGGCTAAATTGATACCCTGGCAGGTTGAAATGCCAAGGCGACTGCACTCTTACCCGTTTGCCAACTTCAGAGTAATAGGATTGATTTAAAGGCAGTCTGGAATCTCAAATATGATGTGCTACTTCATATTGACACATCACAGAGGCAAGAAATTTTGCGTTCCTGATAGATAAACTGCTGAATTCACAAAAAAGTGACCTGAGGTTTTACACCAATTGCTCACAAACTGTTAAATATATTTGAAGGGGAAGGAAATCTGCCAAACTCATTCCCGCAGGCACTGAATTAGGTATTTCTCTCATACCTAAAAGAGAGAAAGTCAAAAGAGGAAAGAGAACTACAGACCAGTGACCGTACCAAATATGCATTCAAATATTCTCAAAAAGTAATAGCAAAAATGAATGCAAAATCCTTAACTGGATTGTACACCATGTGCAAGTCTGCTGTATTTTAGGAACATAGGGATTGTTCAGTATGTACAAATCAAGTACTGTAAACTTCCATATGAGTAGAGCCAAGACAAATACCACATGATCATCTCCATGGATGCAGAAAAGTTTTTGGAAGAATCCGAAAACTACTTCATACTAAATCTTCACAGGAAATAGGAAGACATAGAATTTATCTCGCTATCAAAGAACCTGTCTGACTAGCCAATGTCTGAAATCATACTGAACAGACAAAATTGGAGTGTTCTTCTTTAGAGTAAGGAATAAGACCAGGGTATGCACTGTCACCATTCCCATTCATTCAAGTGCTGAAATATTAACCAGAGAAGTAAGAAAAGAGAGAGAAATAAAAGGAAAAAGGGTACAAAAGTTCAAAATGAAATTATCATTTTCAGGTGATATGATACCTACATGAGAGAGCTGAGACCGAAAACTCCTTAAAAGCCTGATGATTGAGTAAGCAAATTGAGTAGCATAGTTGGATACAAATTGAAACTCGCCTAACGAATAGTATACCTGTGTACACACGATAAACACGGAGAAATGAGAGAAACCACCTCGTTCACAGCATATCTAAATAAAACTTAGAGATCAATCTAAGAAAAGAAGAAAAAAGACCTATGCCCTGAAATGAAAGTACTCTCAAATAAAATGTTTCAAGGAGATTTCAAAAAATGGAAAACTATCCTTACTCATGAAGGGAAGAACCAAGTGTATGCAAATAGACATACTGTCCAAACGGTGGTACAGATTCAAGGCAATGTGAAATAAAATGTCATTACTCTACTTCACAGTTATACAGGAGACATGTCCCAAATTCATGTAGCAACTCAGAGGATAACTCAGGCTCAAATTTGTGCTCTATTAAAGTATAACTGCAGTATTGACACCTTCAGATAGACCTCTAAATTGCACATGATTTACTAAAAATGAAATTACGTTGTTCAAAAATTGTTTCAACTCTGAGTATCATGTCAATATTCTGAATATAATGGAATAAATGCTTACCACAGCGTATGCTACCCATAAACCCAGGCAATGCAAGAAGGGATGGTCAGACTTCAAATGAAAAATTTTATGGATGAACACAAATGATCATGTCAATTAGTGTGTTTGAATGGAAACATGAAAGGCAGATTCCTTGATAGGAACTCTTATCATAAGACACCTTCTGGTTTGGATTTCTTGAAACACGGTAACAACACAATATCTGTAGTATGTATATCCCATGTCAGAATTATTGATTCATTTGAGATCTTGAACAAACTGCAATGCCTTGAATACAGTCTTTCACTTGGAGTTTTGAGTGATTGCTTAAGTTTGTACATCATAGGATATTTTTCTCTCCTCCTGAATCAAAGTATCTGATGACCAAACTTAAGGAAGGAAAATTATATGTACCTAACCATTTATTGAAGTTTCATTCATTCTTGTCTGAGTCCAATGCTGCTGGAGCTATGGAAGCGTGATGCACTTCATGCTGGCAGAAAACAGCCAAAGCAACATTACCAGAAGGGAGGAATGTTGGTAAGCACCTCTTTCCTGCACTTTCATTTTATACAGATTGCCGGCTCTGGGGTGTGCGTAGAACTTACTCCCAAAATCCCAGCATTGGATCATGGATCAACCACAATTTCTAGAAGCCCAACCCATGAATACATGAGGATTTGTGGGAAATGAAGAAACAAAGCCTCATATTCCAAAATGGCCACACAGAGATTCATTTACATGTCGTGTTGCAAATGCCAGTTCAGTCCAGACCTCAGAGTTGCTAAAATCCTTACAGTTTCACTATTGCTGAAGAGTCTAAGTACCAAGTCTCCTCCAAGTTCTAAAGGAAACTCTTTCCTGTGAGCCCCTGTACAAATGAAATTCTAAACACCTCAACTCTTAAAGGCACAAGAGAAACATTACCATTCCGAAATTACAAAACGGAGGTACACGGAACTGAGGCCCAAGAAAGTCCAATCCAGCACGGTAAACCTTACATCTCCTAATCCTACATTCAGCATCACAAGCTACTAGTGGCATGTTGTGAGCTCCAAAGGGCCTTCATGATTACACCCCGATATTTAGAGTCCCCAGGGAATCTCCCTCATTCCCACTTTTCTGGCTCTTGAAGGTTTCCTCTGGCAATCAAATTCCTGGGATTTCCATAATTCTCAGGTCTACACTGTACCTGATTCTTTACATGCACAGCTTCACATACTGTTTCACATACTGCTTCCTAAGGCACAGTGTCTAGCCTCCCAAGGCCTCTTCGGAAACACAGTTAGAGTCTTTAGCAGCAGAACATTTGCATTCTCTCTGTGCCAAAAACCAAGATCAATTGGAAAATGGTAAGTTCTGCTTCCACCTGGAACAGGAGTGATACTTTCCTAACTTGACCATAGGTGTTCCATGCCTGGATTGAGGAGCACTCTGAAGCCAGTTATGGGGAAAATATTCTCCAGGCCTCTTCCATTCTGGCAGGTGAGGCTTCGTGGCCTTCTTCTGAAAGCCAAGTTTATCACCTTTGAGGTTCTCAGGCAGCAAAGTGAAGAAACATGATTCCTGTGATGCCTGCTGTCATCTTTTCTATCCCCTTCGTCCTTCTGCAAAATGCAGACAAACTTTCTGCCAATACATACCACATATGAGCTGGTGTCCAACAGCCAGAGCAGTACTGCTTGACACCAGAAACTTCCAAAGCAGGTCTTTACTGGCAGAATTTCTCTCATCCTTCTGCTCTTCTGGGCTCTGAACAGAATCTCCCATACAGAATAGCTAAAAGAGTTCCTTCTCTACTCTTTCAGGCAATATTTCGGAACCTTTCAGAACACTTCCCACAAGCCATTTCCAAAGGACCTTGAACCACATGATCTGGTGTAGTCACAGCAAGGACCCCACTTCTCTGGTTCAAAATTCAGTTTAGCCTACTTTTCTCTTGTTGCCGAAACAAAATATCCAATGCCCACAATGAGGAACGGACATCTTTATTTAGCTTTCAGTTAGTACAGGTCTCTGGCCATACTTGGCTGTTTCCACAGCAGACTGGCATATGGAGGATGGCTACAATTGAAGAGAAAGAAGGTAGCAAAAGAATAAGACGAAACAGAGGGATGGCAGCAAACAGCCTCATTCCTTCCTTTACAGTGTATGTAAGCTCAACACCATAGTAAGGGAGAATACTCAAACCTGTACACCAAGCTTTTAATCATGCATAAATCACAAATCCCAGAAGCATCTGCCAGATTACGTGAGTATTTGAGGGGACACATAAACCCAGTCATAACAGTGCCCAAAAAAAATGCAGACATGTGGGAGGGCAAGTGTTATAACGAAACTGAGGATAAAATTTCAGGCTCTATTGAAGTATGACTGCAGGAAACAAAAGGTCAGTGAAACCACTAACTTTCCAATGATATATTCACAATGAAAAACCATTCATCATTATATTTCATCTCTGATTGTGATGTCCATACTCTAGATATTTTGGATTGAATTCTTACAGGAATGTGTGCTTCCTCTATATGCAGGCATTAAAAGAAAGGTTGGACAGACTTCAAATGACAAATTCCAGGGGAATACACAGACAGAAAAGTCAATTAATCTGTCAGAATTGGCAGTTGTAGGACGGTGTCCTGAATAAGTATGCTTATTTTCAACATTTTACCATGTATCATACTCCTGATTGGAGCTCTGTGCATCATTTTGCAATTCAAGTTTAGCAGCGTTATAAATGCAGCAGAGAACAATGAGGTCACAGAGAAGGCGGATCAAATATGCAATAAGTTGAAATATATGATAAATGATATGGATTAAGAGATACTAAACATGGACTTCAATTTTTCATATGTCACATATACCATGCAAATAGGATGAATATTTCAATGTGTTTCAGTATTGTGCAAAATATCAGCAAACTTGTATCAGTCCATGTGGACAAGGTCACATACAATGGCCCTGTTAATTTCTTCCCTAAAAATAAATACTGAAGATATAACAATATCCCTTTTACATAAACCTCCAGATAATCCCCTAACCCAAGAATATAGGGCAGTCCAGGCTCTCACCATTATAGAAGGAAGATTTTTGTATTACGAAAGTCAAGGGAGCAGGAAGAAAAGGTGTTAGTATACTTGCTCAAAACCTGTATCACCAGTGCTTCCTAGGACTTCATTACTAAAAGGATGACATTACACCTGCCATACGTTCCCTGCCTATGTGGTTACTAGTCTTCAAGCAGTCACTCTGCAGTATCACCCTGCCATTGAGGTCCTGACAGCTGAAAGAGGAGGCACCTGTGCTATGCTGAGAGAAGAATATTGCTACTTTGTAAGTGAATCCGGAATCCTTATGCACAAGGCAAAGGATCCAGATACCTGGCATGAACATACACTACCAGAACTGAGAATCTACTTCTCTCCACACATACCATGGTCCTGGAGCAATTGGGTCATAGGCACCATTATTGCTACATTTTCTGGGCTCTGTATCCATGATAATAACAGGTTTACTTGTGGGACACTGCATTTTAATACTGTGGTCCATTTTCTTTTATCCATGTCTTGTCCTCTCACAGCCAATGAACTGGTTGCTGTAGCTGATATTCCTAACCCTGCCTTTCATGTAAGTGACACACATTGCCCATCACACCCATTCATAATAACGTCCCTATTCAGCAGTCTAAGATGAGTGGTCACAATCTATGACCAAAGACTGGATTGAACGGTTTCTGGACTCACTATAATTCCTGCTGAGTCGTTATGGCACCACCTACTTGAGGCCATGTGCTACAAAACTGAGCCAGTAAGACGAGCCTATATGGCACTGGACATTATAAGACATGTGTTAAGGCCCATCCTACCATCTCTGAGTCAAATCACAATTTCCTACTCCCCTTTGTGTAGTATCCTGTTTCATTTTCCCATGATAACAGCCAATCCTTATCTGCCACATCTGGCAGTTGACCCCCTAAACGCTGTTTCCAGCCTGGCACCACATACAAGTTATTCTTCCAACCAGTCCTTCAGAAGCTCCATGTCCCTCTTTCCTGATGATCTTGGCTTTCTCTATGAGAAAATTCTGTCCATCCAAGGGGCCACCCAAGCATCTGCAGCAGGGTCTATGCCGTTGCCTCAAATGTTCAGGCACCCTGTTGCATATTCCCTAGTCTTGGAGTTGGGGATGACTTTCCTTCTGCTCTTTCTTTTTCTTCTAGCACCACAGGGACCAGTGTACACAGTAGGGGCTTCTCCAGACAGCCAGTGAGGCTGTGGGTATTCACCAGTAAGCACACACTGAAGAATCATGGGATTGCTGAGACTCTGTGGGTATGCACCCTGAGAGCAGCATTTGCTGCCTGAGCATGCACTGTACTGATGCATCGCATCACTGGTGCACTTGATCCACCATCACAGCAGCCTGGCTGTAGGTTAATTGTCCGACACGTCTTCTGCAATGTGTCAGGATTCCAGTAGAGGAATACGTGGCAGAAAGGAGTTTCTCAACATGTAGCTGCCTAACTTTTTTGCCCTTGATTCCTGATTATAGGGGAAACGATGGAGTAAGTGCACGCTGTGTACCTGAAAGCATGAATCACCTCATTACCATGGTAGCCATCTGGGAATTCCTCAGTATCTGACGGGGTTCAGGCCATCTATAAAGGTAGTTACTAAGAAGGAAACAACTTTGCCCACCAGTTCCACCTCAACACTCCTTTTCTAGTGATACCCTCATTGAAACTTTGTTG
>PVLD010034809.1:0-12350 GCA_004027595.1 Dinomys branickii | reverse complement strand
GATCTTTTGTATTTCTTTTGGATCTGTAGTGACTTCCTCTTTTTCATTCCTTATTGCATGAATTTGAGATCTTTCCCTTCTTTTTTTGATAAGGTTGGCTAGGGGTTTATCAATTTTATTTACTCTTTTGAAGAACCAACTCTTTGATTCACTAATTTTTTGTAGAGTTTTCTTCATCTCAATTGCATTAATTTCTTCCATGAGTTTTATAATCTCCTCCCTGAAGATAAAGTTTAAATGGCCAGTAATTACATGAATGTGTTTATTATCACTGGCCACTAGAGAAATGGAATTAAAGCCACGAGATTCCATATTACACCAGAAAGAATGGCTCTCAAGAAATTAGATAAGAAATGCTGGTGAAGCTGAGAGGAAAATGTAAACCTTATACACTGTTGGTGGGAAAGTAAACTCGTGCAACCTGTATGGAAATCAGTGTGAGGATTCTTAAAAATCTAAAATCAGAAATTCCAATTGACCCAGGTATTTCCCTTCTAAGTATCTTCTCAAAAGAGTTAAATATATCGTATTACATATCATGATCCATGCATACATTTGTTTATATCAGCACAGCTCATAATAGCTGAATCTTGGAAGCAGCCTATATGCCCATAAGAAGATGAGTGGATAAAGAAAATGTGAAATTTATGCACAATAAAATACTCTTTTTCCATAAAGAAGGATAAATGTGTCATTTGTAGGAAAATAGATTCACCATGAGACCATAATATGAATTGAAAGAAACCAGGCACACAACATTAAATGCTGAATGGTTTCTCTTATATGAGAAACCTAAAATATAACTAAAGAGCAAAATTAAAGATAGATAAGAGGAAGTAGGGAGATAGATTTTTTCAAATAAGAAAGGGCTTAAGAGGTGAGGGAAGAAAGGACAAGGAGATGGAAAAAGAAATGTGGGAGTCTTTGCCCTCCAAGCACCTGGTGCAGACAGAGATCCTCACTCAGAAGGCCTGCAAACTGCTCTTACCAGGGTGCGCATGTCGGCCCTCCATGCCTGTGCCCAGTGCTGAGTGAGGTACTGGAGGGGGCACTCCACAAGCTGGTGACACCATATTTCGAGTCTGGGCTTCACTTGTGCCCTGGCCTCTTGTAAGTCAAAGACATAGGCAATCTGTGATTACTGTTGATGCAGCCCATGCCTGGCTCTGGTGCATGACTTGAACTCACTGGAGACACAGAATCAGGTAATCCACAAACTGTTGACCCTGCAGTTCATGTCGGGGTTTTGGCTGTACCCTGAACTGCCTGGGGTCACAGGACCACTGGTCAGGGATTGCATCACCAGTGCAGTTGGATTCTGGGTACACACATGCCCTGAACTGCAAGGGGCCACTGGATCAAACCATCTGCCATCACCTGACATCACAGTTCACATCTGAGACCTGGTAGAACTAGGTACACTTCACCATCTACCGGAAGACCCCAGACTAAGCAGCATATCTCAGTGGACACTGAGGGGCAAGCCTAACCACCAGGAAAACTAGGACCACTAGGAACCTTTTCTGAACTGCCAGAGAAGAGGGAGACTGAGCGTTCTGCCTCCAGCATCAAACATGACAAGGCAAAGGACTAAAACACAATCTCAGAACTCCACCCCACTCAGAACAAGTCCAGCAGACATCAATATAGGAGAACTTGGTAAACACATACCTGAAATTGCTGAGATGATTGCAATGGAAGAAAAGAAACAACTCCCATCAGGCCATAGAAGAGATCAGATCAGATGTAATCTCTCAGCCAAAAAATGAAGTGACAATAATAATGAAAGAATTGCTGTGCACATCTAGAGAAGAAACACATAAAAAAATAGATGAACATAGGCCATGGCTAGAAATGTTACATGAGAAATATAGGAATGAATTAGAACGCATGAAACAGACTCAATGGGATTTCTAGGAAATCAAAACTTCCTTTGAAAGCTTGCAAAACTGCTTGAATGAAGCCAAAAATAGAATTTCAGATCTTCAAGACAGCATGGCAGCTAGCGATTGTGAAAGGAAGGATATCTTAAAATCAAGAAGGATCCAGGAAAAATTAATTCAACAGCTGCAAGACAAGGCAAAGAGAAAAAGTGTCGTCAGACTAATAGGAGTCAATGAAACAGCAAGAGGCGACACAAATGACATAAAAAGAATATTTGCAGAAATAATAGCAGAAAATTTCCCAAGCATGGAAACAGAAACTGAGATACAGGTAAATTAGGCATATAGAACTCCTACTAGTCATAACCATAATAAAACTACCCCCAGACATATAATAATCAAGATCCCAGATCTCCAGCAAAAGATGACAATATTAAATGCTGCTAGAGAAAAGAACAGATCACCTAGAAAGGAAAGCCCCTCAGAATCATGGAAGGCTTCTCAACACAAACCATCCAATCAAGAAGAGCTTGGAGCAAAATATTACAGGTCTTAAGACAAAACAGCTTCCAACCAAGGTTGATGTAACCTGCCAAACTATCCTTCAACTTTAACAGAGAGGTAAAATATTTCCATGACAAAGAGCAACTGAAGAGCTTCATGAGTGTCAAACCATCCTTACAAACAGTGCTAAAAGACATTCTAGACAGAGAAAAAGATGAATGCAATTTCAAGAACAACAATAGAAAGGAACCCTCAAGAAGAGCAAGCAAGTAAAGAGGTAGAAAAAGTAAGAAACTAACAGCAAGTAAATAACATGACAATGATAAGCCAACACATATCTGTTATAACCATAATGTAAATGACCTGAATTGACCGGTCAAAAGAAACACACTGGCGGAGTGGATTAAGAAACAAAATCCAACAATATGCTATATACAGGAAACACATTTTATTCAAAAGGAAATCCATAGATGGAAAGTCAAAGGATAGAAAACAATCCTCCATGCAACAGGAACCAAAAAAAAAGCAAGAGTAGCTATTATGTTTGCGGATAATGTAAACGTCAAACCGAGAACAACTGAAAGAGATAAAGAAGGTCACTACATACTTGTTAGGGGAAAACTGCAAGATGATGAGATAGCAATCCTAAACATGTATGCACCAACTATCAGAGCACCAAACTACATAAGAAAAATCTTAACAGACACCAAAAACCATATAATTAATAACACTATTGTCATACGGGACCCCAACACCCCTTTGATAGAAAAAAATAGATCAACTGGACAAAAAATCAACAAAGAAATAACAGATCTGAACCAAAGATGTGAACAAATGGACTTAGTAGATATATATGGAGTGTTCTACCCCACAACATCAGAATACACATTTTTCTCAGCTGCATATGGGACATTCTCTAAAATAGACCATGTTGTAGCCCATAGAGCATACCTACCTAAATGCAAAGAATTGCAATCATCCCATGCTTATTATCTGACCACAGTGCAATGAAATTGGAAATTAATAACAAAAGGAACTCCAAAACCTCCATAAGCACTTGGAAATTAAACAACAACCTCCTGAACAACCAATGGGTCACAGAAGAATTTAAGGAAGAAATTAAAAAATACCTGCAAACAAAAGAAAATGGAGATACAACTTCCTGGAATCTGGGATGCAATGAAAGTGATCATCAGAGGCACATTTATAGCAGTGAACTCACACATAAGGAAAACAGAAAGAGAACAAATAAGTAGCCTAATGCTGCACCTCAAACTTTTAGAAGAAGAAAAACAAGTCAAGCCCAAAGAAGGGATGAGATTATAAAGATCGGTCTAGAAATTAATGCCATTGAAATGAAGAGAACCCTACAAAAAATAAATGAATCAGAGTTGGTTCTTTGAAAGAATAAGTAAAATTGATGAACCCCAACCTTATCAAAAAAGAAAGGAAAGAATTCAAATTCATGTAATAAAGAGTAAAAAGGATGAAATTACTACAGATTCTACAGAAATTCAGAAGATCATTAATGCCAATTTTGAAAATCTTTACTCCCATAGGACAGAAAACTCAGAAGAAATGGACAGATTCCTAGATATGTACAAATTACCAAGGTTGAGTCAAGTAGATATAAAAATCCTGAATGACCCTATAACAATTAATGAGATTGAAAATGTGATTACAATCTTACTAACAAGAAAAGCCCAGGCCCTAAGGGATTCACAGCAGAATTTTACAAGAAATTCAGAGAAGACTTAATACCAACACTCCTCAAACTCTTCAGTGAAATTGAAAAGCAAGCAATTCTCCCTACCTCATTTCTCGAGGCAAATATTATACTGATAACAAAACCAGAGAAAGATCCAAACAAGAAAGAGAACTATAGACCAATCTCCCTAATGAATTTAGATGCAAAGATACTCAATAAAATATTAGCAAATAGAATCCAGCAAATTATCAAGAAAATCATACACTATGACTGAGTTGGATCCATTCCAGGAATGCAGAGATGGTTCAATATTTACAAATCAATTAATGTTATATACCATATCAATAGTGGCAAAGACAAAAACCATATGATTATCTCAATAGATGCAGAAAATCTTTTGACAAGGTCAAACGTACATTCATGATAAAAACTCTACAGAAAATAGGAATAGATGGTCTTTATCTCATCCTGATAAAAGCCATATGTGACAAACCAAGAGCCAGCATTATACTAAACGGAGAAAAACTGTAAGATTTTACTTTAAAATCAGTCACAAGACAAGGATGTCCACTGTCACCACTCCTGTTCAACATAGTTCTGGAAGCACTAGCTAGAGCAATTAGACAAGACAGAGAAATAAAAGGAATAAGGATAGGAAAGCAAGAAGTAAAACTATCACTATTTGCAGAGAACATGATACTTTACGTGGAAGACCCCAAAAACTCCACAAGAAGACTCTTGGAATTAATCCAAAAATTCAGCAGTGTAGCTGGATATAAAATCAGTACCCCAAAATCAGTAGCATTCCTATACACAAACAAAAAACAGACTGAGAGAGAAATTAAAGAAACCATACCTTTCACAAAAGCATCTAAGAATTTGAAATATTTAGGAACAAATCTAACAAAAGAAGTAAGAGATCTTTTCAATGAAAACTACAGTACTCTGTAAAAACAGATCGAGGAGGATTTCAATAAATGGAAAAATATTCCTTGCTCATGGATGGGAAGAACCAACACTGTGAAAATGGCCATACTACCAAAATTGTACAGATTCAATGCAATTCCCATTAAACTACCATTAGCATACCGCACAGATCTACAGAAAACATCCCTTAAATTCATCTGGAACGAGAAGAGACCCAGAGTAGCAAAAGCAATCGTGGGCAACAAGGATAAGTGAGGTCGAATTACAATCCCTGACCTGAAATTATACTACAAAGCTACTGTAATAAAATCCACATGGTACTGGCAAAAAAACACAGCAGAAGATCGATGGAACAGGCTGGAAGATGCAGCCAAAACCACAAACACACTCAGGCACCTAATCTTTGATGAAGGGGCCAAACAAACTCACTGGAAAAACAGTAACCTCTTTAATAAATGTTGCTGGAATTGGTTTGCCACCTGCCAAGGACTGAAAATAGATCCAAGTCTACCACCATGCACCAAACTAAAGTCAAAATGCATCACAGATCTGAATATTAAAACAGAAACACTAAATCTTTGGAAGAGAGTGTAGGTTAAACCCTTTCAACACATAGGGGTAGGTAGAGAGTTCATAAACAAAAACCAAACTGCCCGTGAAATACTTAAAAGAATCACCAACTGGGATCTCATCCTACTGAAAAGTTTCTTCACATCTAAAGAAATCACCAGCAGAGTAAAAAGAAAACCCACAAATTGGGAAAAAATGCAAGCTGGCTGTACCTCAGACAAAAGTCTTCTATCTAGAACATATAAAGAATTAAAAAACATCAGCCCCTCCAAATTCAAAGACCCAATCCAAAAATGGGCATCTGAGATGAATACGTACTTCTCAGATAAAGAAATACAAATGGCAAATAAATACATGAGAAAATGTTCAACATCATTAGTCATTTGAGAAATGCAAATTAAAACAACATTAAGATTTCACCTCACCCCAGTAAGAATGGCTAGCATTAAGAAATCAACCAATAACCAGTGCTGGCAAAACTGTGGAGAAATCGGAACTCTTCTCCTCTGCTGGTGGGAATGCAGACTGATGAAACCACTGTGAAAATCAGTTTGGAGATTCCTCAGCAAACTAGGTCTAGAGGTCCCATTCAACCCAGCTATTTCCCTTTTGAGTATTTTCCCGGAAGATCTGAAAGAGTCGTATCACAGAGAAATATGTCCACCCATGTTCACAGTAGCACAATTTGTAATTTTCTAAATTGTGGAAGAAACCCAAATGTCCATCCACTGTGAATTGGGTAAAAAAAATTTGGTAGTTTTATATAACGGAATATTGCTCAGTGTAAAGAAAGAGAAACTTGAGGCTTTTATAGGTAAATGGTCACAACTAGAGACCATATTCATAAATGAAATAAACAAGACCTGCATGTGTAGGCAGCATATTTTCTCACTAGTGTAAGAACCTGAAAGAGTGAATAAAAACTAGGAGGTATGATAGACATTGTGAAATGAAAGAAAAATGCTCAAAAGTAAAGGGCAACTGGGGTGTGGGAAAGGAGAAGGGAAAGAAGGGGAAATTATGTATGTATGTATATACAGATAGCCAGCAGTTGTACTGCTGTCTTCTATCGCTTTACTCAAAGGAATAGTTAATGATTACTGGTTTGATCACTATTGCACATCTCTATTTGTTTTCCTGGGAAACCACTTTGAAGATATGAATAGTAATACAACAACCATTGTAAATTTCCTACCACTTTGTCTGTAACTCTGTATTGTTAGTATTGTTCTTACACTATTTTGTAAATGGATGTCTGTTTGTTGATGTTTTCCTTCTTTTTTTATTTTAAAAATGAAAGAATTGAGATGTGTTATACGGGCACCAACTCCTCACAAGAAATAATCATTATGTAATGCAAATATATACTAATCAAAATAAAAATGAAAAATTAGTAACAATACCTGCCTATGCTTGTTATGAGAGTAAAGTTGTTATTATTATATTTCAAGTGCTTGGGTTTTGGTATACAATAAGTAGTAAATAAATATAAACCCTGATTATCTTAGCAGTAGCAGAACTGCCAGGATTATGTTCTCTGTCAGCATTGGCAGCATGTGTTCTGAGGTTACCTTGGTGAGCATATGTACCATGGAGATTTTTCTAAATTAAAATCAATATTTATTATATAATTTTATATTCAAAAAGCAGCAAAGAGAATAACATTATATGTGGTAAGTGATTGGTTTCTAAGTGTACATTGTCATGGGAAAAAAACTGAAAGGAAATACTGTCAGTCTGAAACAGTCATTATTTCTGGATAATGGCATAATAAGTAGCAATTTCTTTTTACTTTTCCTCTTCAGAATATTCTAAAATTTTCATGCCAACATATATTACAACGGCAAGCAGAAACTCTGAAACAACACCCAGGATTTGGAAGATTTATTTAACCTCAGACAGGCATTGACTAGGAATCAGTTGTTCCTCAAACTGTTAGGCCTCGAGGTCCCAGGGAGGGAGATTTGTATGGGGTTGCAAGGTGGGGAGAGTACAGAGGTGCAGAGTACTTGGTAGTCTTTAATTGGTTCTTACAATATGCATTATAATGACCAGATCTGCATCACGGTGACCAGCTGTTTCTAAGAGACAGGAGCAACTGGATTTGCAACAGGAGCTATTACCTGGGCAACTGAGGTATACTGGCTGGGAGGGCATTTCCAGTATTTCTTTAATTAAGTAAAATATTGTTATTAAAAACTTTACATATTATTAAAATCTTTAAAAATACTTATACAAATTTACATGCATTGAATTATTCAATAAGAGCCTTTAAAATGTCATCAGAAGGCAGGATTATAATGGATTGAGGTTACAATTAGATGAGAAAAATAATTTTTGATGTTAATTACACAGTAGGGTGACTATCCTTAACATTAATGTAAAGTATATATCAACATAGCTAGAAGAGAGAATTGTAAAAATTTTTGTCAATACGTTTTTGCAGTAATCATGAAAATAGGGAAAAGGGATCTAGAGATGAAAGGGAATGGAAGGGGAAGAGAAAGAGCCAAGGTGTGTCATGTACATGTTCATATTCCCTGAGATGAGTGTAAGGTCCAGAGGAGGTTTTTACAAAGCATAACTACGTCATAGTGTCATACACTGGGTCATTGCCACTTGCTCCTGGCCCATTCCATGTCATTTTATTTCATAATTAAAGAATACTTTACTGTATTCATTTTAGTGGGCACTCTTCTGTTTTTTTCTCTACCATTCCTACTTACTTCTTCTAGAAATTATTAGTATGCATATGTTTGCATAAAATAACATTCATCATGGGGAATTGGTACATGTGCATATTGTATCTTAATCCATTTTACCTCCTCTTCTGTTTTCCTCCTTCCCTTTTCTCTCCTTTCCCAAATCCCCTTCCTGTCTCCAAATTCTACCTGCATTTCTTATCATCTATGTTTTATCTTCAAGATATTTATACTTTGAGTTTCTCGTGTAAGAGAAATGACATAATATTTAAAAATTTGTGCCTCACCATGATTATCTGATGAGCTTACATAATAGTTTCCTGCATATGGCATACTACTCTTGTTAGATTACCATTTCCATGCGATGGAAATAAGTTTGTGCACCAAATGTATTTTACGTGTGTCTTTATATGCTTTTCCATCACAGCTCTCAGTTTGTGTATCATATACTTTTGCTTCTGTATCCTAAGGCTCAGCACACAGTTTGAAGTTACCTTATTGCATAATGTAGAAGCTGAAACACTGGGATTGTTTGTTCATATCGCATTGCTGTTTAAGCATATACTGTAATTGTTTTCCTTTTCCTTATTGCCATCTGATTCCAAAATCTTTGTTTCTGTAGTGAATTATTTTTATCTCGTAAAATTTCCACATGAACAAGCTCTAAATCATGCCTGTCTGCTCCTATGTTTTTGATCATTTAGTATGCTTTCCTATCTATGCAACAAAGAAGTCACAATATTCTCAGCATAAGTCATTATATTTTGATACTATACTGAGAATACCACATTCTGTATCTGGACCATATAGTAGTTTATACATGACGTTTCTCTCCCAGAGAATAATCACTGGTGTCTCCTTCCATGCCATCATCTCATTTTACAGCAAAGAGCTCACTTTGCAGAGTTGCCATATGGTGCATTGTGATCACATTGTGCTCATGGCCTCCCTTTGCAGCAACATTTGCTATATCCCTTCATATTTTAATGTACTGTATACATGTGGGCCACATACCTATTCTCTTGAAATATTATGTCTTCCTAGAAAGTGCTTGTCAGCTCATGGTGCAGACCTTTATGATTGATTATGCATTGTAGTCTAATACCTCAAGTCCAGTAATGCCCCTTTCACTGTGCATCATGGTCATTTGGGTATGTATTATGGGATCTCCAGTTTGCATTAATTTCTTCAGCTCCTGGGCTCAAGCCATTTGTTAAATTCATGCATGATGTCTTTGTCACATGTCACAGTGTGTGTGATTGCATACATACTATATGCATTTATTCCTGCAACATGAATACTTCTTCCCATTTCATTAATTTCAATTCACATTCTGAGATTATTAGGTATGCATTGTGGTCAAAACTTCAAACACCATTGATGGGTGTTCATGTGCTATGGCCTTCTTGATTTGTGCGAAGGCATTCCTTTATACCATCACTTTCTGCTTCTGGGCTAAAACCACTCCTTTCCATGTGCTAAGTATGCCTAAGTCATGCAACACAGTACTTAAGAAGATCACTAGTACTATCTCTTTCTGCCTTAAGTTGTAGAGTTGTACTTACTCTGTGTATCTGTGCCCGAATCATACATGTGTAATTCAGTACTAAGAATGAAATATTATAGGCTTTAAATGATTAGCTTGTATACTACATATGTCTGTTCTATCATTATTCTGCTCCTTTTTCATGTTCACATGGATGTTTGTTTCTGACCTTTCAGCATGTGTTACAAGTTTGTTTGAGTCCATATCATAATCAGTGGCTCCAAATTAAGTGAGCATGTACCACTATACCATTTTGCATTGCTGCATATGCTTCTGAATTAATTGACTTGTTTCAATATTTTACTCATAAACAATATGTACCTGAATAGTCGCCATACTATATTTATGTCCTCAGCACTATTACATCATGTTCCACAACTGAGTGGCTTCACAGCAGTGGTGATCCTTCACTATGGCTATCTACTCGTTTACTGTTGCCATTTTGATATGCAACCTGTCCTAGCGCCCTTGGAGTACTGATATCTTCTCATACATAATGCTTCTCAAACTACACATTGTGAAATCACCTAAACATATGAAAGATGTTTACATACATAGTTCTTCACCATCACCACAGAATACTATTTGATGTAGTTTCATGAAAAAGCTTTTGCAATGTCTAGTCATCCAGGAGTTTTACTCTTCCTTTTGCTAATGTAATGTACCATATTTATTGAATTACTTTATGTTGAACAATTTTTATATCCCAAAGATGAACCCCACTTGATCCAACAAATGAACTTTTTAATGTTTGAGTTTGGTTTGCTAATTATTTGTTGTGGGATTTTGCATCTATTTTCATCAAGGATATTGGCCTGTGATTTTCTTTTCTTATACCGTCTTTGCCTGACTTTGGTGTCAGAGTAATATAAAAACAATCCTGAATATTCAAATGGAACCACAGAGACCCCAAATAGCCAAAATAATTTGAACAAAGTGAACAAATCTGGAGGCATCACACTACTTAATTTCAAAACATATTGTAAAGCAATTTACTGGCATGCTAATGGAACAGGAGAGAAATCCAGAAATAAACCCACGTATTTACAGTCAGTTGATTTTTAACAGCAGTGACAAGAACATGCAGCAGGGAAGTGACAGAATTTTGATAAATGATTAATAGTGTCAGGGAAGCTATATCCACATGCAAAAACATAAATGGACCCTTATCTCACATCTTATACAAGAAGTCAACTCAAAATGGATTAGAGACAAGAAATAAGACCTAAAACTGTAAAACTACTCATATGGGAAAATCTCTGAGACATCAATATGCACAATAGTTTTTTTGGATATAACCATAAAAATACAGGCAGAAAAGAAAAAATAAAGAAATGATACTTCATCAAACTATAAAATTTCTTCACAGCAAAAGAAACAATTAACAAATTTAAAAGACAACTTGTAGAATAGGATAAAATATTTGAAACCATATATCTAGTAAGTTGTTAATATCCACAATATATAATGAGCACAAGCAACTCAGTAGCAAGAAAATAAATAACCCAATTAAAAAATAGGCAAAGGACCTCAATATTTCTCAAAAGAAGGCATAAAAATGGACAACAGACATGAAGAGATGATCAGAATCATTTATCAACAGGGAAATGTTAATCAAAACCACAGTCAGAGATCATTTCATCACAGTCAATTAGCTTTTATCAAAGAGAAGAGATAGCAAGTGTTGTTAAGGGATTGGAAAAATAGAAATTCTTGTGTAGCATTTGTGGGATTATAAATTGGTACAGCTATTACGGAAAACAGTATAGAGACTCCTCAAAAACTAGGACTACATAAGGGGTGGTGATGCACACCTGTAACCCTAGCACTTGGGAAGCTGAGTCAGGAGGATTGCTGCGAGTTTGAAGCCATCCTGAGCTCCATAGTGAGCTCAATACCAGCCTGACCTACACAGTGAAACCCTGTCTCAAAAAAGACCAAAAAAAAAAAAAAAAAACCACTAAGATTAGGAATTCTATTCAACCCAGGTACTCCCATGCAAAATCTCACTTACGTCTACACTCTAGTATTGTCCTTTTGCGATCAGAAGCTTGATTAAATTGCTATTCTACCTTTTACTGGCAGTCACCGTTAGTAGTGTAAAAAAGTAAGAAAAGAGACAAAGCCTGGAAGAAATACAGTTTTTGTCACCATATATAAAATGAAAGCATATATAGAAAATCCTAAGGAAACAATTTATAAGTTATTAGGTCTTATAAGATTTTATCAAGATAGCTTGATGTAAAATTGCTATCTAGAAATCAATATTCTAGGTAAAAATTGCATACATAATATAAAAGTATGAAATGATCAGAAACTCTAAAAATGTTATGCAAAATCTCTGCAGGGTAAAAATGTACAACTGTTAGAAACAATAAAGACCTAAGTAATTGTACAGGTATAAGTTCAATTGCAATATTATAAAGATAACAATATTGCTACATTTACTTTTTGATTGATTGAATAGTAAGACCAGACAAGTTAATTCTAAAATTAATGTGGAGGTAAGA
>PVLD010034808.1:0-12354 GCA_004027595.1 Dinomys branickii | reverse complement strand
AGAAAGCCCTGCTACTGCATCAGAGAGTGGCCAGGAGAAAGTCAAGTGCCTGCGGGTGCTGAGTGCTCAGGAAAAATACAGCTCAAGCTGTAACTGTGTGTCCAGCGCCACGGCGGTGACTGACGATGGGTGACTGCCACTACTGGCAGCTTCCCGGACCCTGCACCCAGCGGGAGGGTCTACAATCAGGGGACCGTTATGGGAGCCCAGGGATCAATCCTGTTAGGGTTGTAAGGATGGGTCTCTGTAGACCCAGCATAACCAGCGTTTGCTTTCCTCCTCAGAGGGCTGCAGTGGGATTTTCCACTGAAGCCAAACTAAAGTGGAAGTGAGAGACTGAGAGAGAGAGACAGGCAGAGACAGAGGGTGACAGAGAGAGAGATCAGAAGTTAGGGAGTCAGGACCAATTTTCTTTGAGGTCTCAGACAGTAAAGAGACAAAGCTTTTCTTTAAGCTGCTAAAGAAGCAAACAGGCCAGGTATTTTGGCACACACCCGTGATCCCAGTATGAGGAGTTGCTGAGGCAGGAGGATCGCTGTGAGTTCGAGGCCAGCCTGGGCTACATGGCAAGACCCTGTCTCAAAAAAATAAATGAATAAATAAATAGAAGAAGACAAGTGAAAGAGCAGACCTCTGGCTACAGGAAACCCAAGAACTTAAATGTTCTAGAATCTGTGCAACAGATTCCTTAAGCAAGATCTTGCCAAGAACTCAAAGGGATGGGCACCGCTGCGGATCACAGGGCAGGGAGCCCGAGCTGCGTGACTGACCCGCCCTGCAGCGCCTGCAGGCTTAGTCCTGCCCAGGTCACAGTGCCCACAGCCAGCAGGGAGCCTGCTTCTGTTGGATGGCCAGGAAAAGGCAGTGCTCAGATTGGAGCAGGAGTTCCCGGCCCTGCCCCGGGGGGTTTTCTGGCTGGCCGGATGCCTTCATCTTGGCACACTTCTCTATGTGAGAGGAAAGGGTTCTCTCTCCGTCATTTCAGGGCCTTTTCTACCCGAGCGGCTGCGCCCTCTTGCAGCTTACCTCTCCCCCGTTCCATCCCACACCCCAAGACCATAGACGTGCTCGCTGTGGGGTGTGGGGGAGGTGTATGCTTGGTAATGACAATGTCACTTATCCCGGGGAACCAGTGCACACACACATCAAGTCTTGGCTACTTTTAATGTTTTTATTATTTTATTTTATTATTTTGAGACAGGGTCTTGCTCTGTCGTTCAGACTGGCCTTGAATTCACTGTGTAGCCCAGACCAGTCTCGAATTCACCCTGACCCTCTTGCCTCAGCCTCCCCAGTGCTGAGATCACAGGCATATGCTATCATGTCCAGCTTGCGTCTTGACTATTTTATTTCCCCTCTGAGGTGCCTCTGGAAGCAGAAGGAGCAGAAACCGTGAAGGAAAATGCCATCCTGGGGAGAGGAGCCAAGCAGCCAGGGGTGAGGGGCACGGCGTGGAGGTTCCTGGCTGCAGGCACAAGCCCAGGGCTGTCTGGGCCTCTCCGCCTCGGAGCCCTCTGTGCTGTCCCAGGGTGGTCTCCCCTGACCTGTGCAGAGCAAAGGAAATGCACGGGAAGGGTCCCTTGCTGGAAGTGAGTGTTTCTCTGCGGGATTGGGAAGGAGGGTGGGGGAAGTTGAACCCTGGGGTCCACAGGCCGAAGTCTCTGAACTTGCATTAGAAATCTGATCCTTTTTTAAAGGCTAAATTCCACATTAGGTCATTTGATTTTGGCACATTTTGCATTCTTATAACATTTGCAGTATTCAAATATGTGACATTTGACACACACGGATACATGCTGTCATTCCACATGGCACACGTGAGCCTCCCGCAGCTGGGACTGGCAGGTGACAGTCCCACAGATGCAGGCGGGGATTTCTTTTTCAGTGTCCCTAAAAGGAAGGGGACAGGGATGAGGATTAGGTTGGGCGTCTGAATGTGTGGCCAGCGTGGACAGGAGCTTGAGCCTCTGCTTCAGTGGTCTACAAAGACTCATGAGTGGGGGCAGGGAGCTTGGGACACACTGTGAAGACATTAGACAGTGGTGTGCCTTGCTTTATGCATATTTAATTTTTTCCAAAACACAGTGCCAAGTTCTTTCCTTTTAAAAAAGAGACAAGTTCTGCTCACTTTTGGAAAGTGCTAGGAGAAATGTGACCTTTCACAGGGAAATTTTTGTCCACGCCGTCGTGGGGCCGCCCTTTCATCTGGTGGGTGGCGAGGTTGGCACGTGACTGAGTGTGACTGAGAAGCCAGCTCAGTCTCTGCAGTGGGCTGCGAGGTCAGTCTAGAGGGCTCTGACCAGTACCTTTAAATGGAAGTAATAAATGAAGCGTGGTGGCACGTGTCTGTAATCCCAGCACTCAGGAGGCTGAGGCAACAGGGTCACTGTGAGTTCAAGACCAGCCTGAACTACACAGGGAGATCCTGTCTCAAAAAATAAATAAATAAATAGAAGGAAAGAAAGAAAAAGAAATAATAAGCAGAACAGAAAGCAATAGTTCCATTACTGTAACACACACTGGCCCCCAGGGTAAATCATGGTTCTTACGTGGTACGTGGAGCCTGAAATTTGGCATCAACCTGGTGACCAGAACAAAGCTCTCCACTTCCCTTCTCTAAATTTCTCTTTCTTCATTGTGCAGTGAAGTCCTTGAGTAAAATTCAAGGCTTTTGTTTTTTTTTGTTTTTTTTTTTTTTTTTGCGGTACTGGGGATCGAACTCAGGACCCTGCGCTTGCTAGGCAAGCGCTTATTCCACTGAGCTATATCCCCAGCCAAATTCAAGGCTTTTGGAGTCCGCAAAATATGGGGGAAAATATAGAATCCTGCCAAAACACGCTACATCTCTAAGTCACCTAGCAATAACTGAGAGATTGTTTTGTTTTGTTTATTAAAATATTGGAGATTGAACCCAGAGCCTTTGCACTGACCTTTTAAAACAATTTCTTTTTAAATTTTGAGATAAGGTCTCACTAAATCCTTAGAACCTTGCTCTATGAAGCAGTCCTAGCCTGAGTCAGGAGTTCCCTGTAATTCCAGTGCTCTGGGAAGCTGAGGCAGGAGGATTATAAATTCACGGCCAGCCTGTGCCACTTAGCAAGACCCTGTCTTAAAATAAAAAATAGAAAAGAGGCTGGGGATTAATTCAGTTCGAAGGCCCTGGGTTCAACCCTCAATACCACACACAGACACATAGACACACAGACACACAGACACACAGACACACAGACACACACACACACATCATGAGCATCACAGGGAAGCATTTCAAATGACTCATCCAATTCACATGTTACATTGCAAAGTCCTTGCACTTGGTCCCTCTGGCATTTCAAAGTTGGACGCAGTGGAACGTGATTTAAGTTTTGACACTGGATTTCAGTGTAAGGATAGCAGTTCCTGGGCTGCATGTCTCTTTTGTTACACTGGGAATCACTTAAGTTCTAGGACTTAGTCTTGCATATTGTTGGATTCCCCAGCAGCAAGAACATCACCTGGTAAATCTGAGGCTTTCAATAATTGCTGTTAAAATGCAATGTACCACTGGAGGAGAAGGAAGAACTGTTATCTAAAATAATACTGAGGATACTGGTGTTATACTTGAGCTCACACATTTCATGAACTGTATATATGGTATCAAAGAAATTTGCTGCTCACCAGGAGTCACTGGAACTTAAAGGGGCTTTGACAACCACGCAGACCTGAGAACTAGGGTTGGTGGGTCAAATCCTAGCCACTGCCACGTTTGTAAATAAAGTTTTATTGGAACATGGCCACACCTTGTTCGTAGCTGTTTCTGTGCTTATTGCAGAGCACAAGTTATGTTAGAGGTTGTGTAACCCATAAAACTTAATTATTAACTGTTGGTCCTTTTACTGAAAAAGTTTGCCAACCCTGACCTAGCAGATACATAAGGACCCTGTGCCTGGGAGAGGAAAGGACCTGGGCCTCATTAGTTGGGCAGATAGCTGTAAGAGAGGAGGAATGGCACTTTCTAGGCCAAACTGCTCTTCACTGTAGAAACAGAACACAGGTGGCACCAGACACCTGCCAGGGTCCTGGGGAGAAACCGCCACACCAAGGAAAGAATCAGGGGAGAACCCAGTGAGTCTGCGAAGCATCAGACCCACAGAGATTTGTGGCCACTGCTGTGATTGTGGCACAACCACAGTGGATGGGCATCTGCGGTGGTGTGCAGGTGGCTTCCCAGGGATACTTGAGCCCTATAAAAGGGCGCAACAGGGCCAGCCAAGACAAGAGAGGGTAAGCCAGGGGGAGGGTGACAGCCCCAGAGCTGCTCTGGGTACCTGCGTGAGAGGTTTCTTGGAGTGTCCTGGAACCAAAGGGGAAAGGGTCAGCCTGAGCATGCATAGCAGCAAATGGCGCTGAAGCAGCAAAGTGTTCTCTCTTTGATCCAGGGCTGGTGTATCAGGCAGCAGGGGCAGTCACAGTCCTCCCACCTGTTTTAAGCCCAAAGACACAGATTTGGGCTCTTTCCAAGGCATCATCTGAGTTGGATGGTGGAGCCTCCAAGTCCCGGTTTATTTTAAAGAGAGAAAAAAAACAATAAAAATGATACAGACTTTCAAAACAAGAAGAAATTAACAATGGTTATTATATTGTATATTGTTATCTTCAAAATAATTGCTCAGATTATAAAATATAAACATGTAAAATTGATCAAACAATATAAGCACTAACTGTTCCTTTCAATGAACTAGTAGAAACTAGTAGTACAATTATCTTAGATAATATATATATATCTTAGATAATATATAAAAATTTTCCCTTCCTTCTTTTCCCCTTTCCTCCACCCCAGCTATTCTTTCCTTTGGGGCAGTTTCTTTCCTTTTCACAACATCTACTGTACCTTTGGGGTTTAATTTACTCTTTCAGTTTCTTACACCGGGGAGACAATGCAATGTTTACACATGCGGGTCTGATTTATTTCACCTATGAGTATGGTCTCTAGTTGCCTCCATTTACCAGAGGAATAAAAGGAATAAAGAATAGGAAAGGAAGAAGTCAAATTTTCATTATTCACAGATGACACGATCCTCTATAGGCACGAAATCATGTATTCAGAACAACGACCCCACACTTTTCAACATGGTACAAGTGTTACATGCCCATGTAGGGTCATGTTATTGCTTGTATTGTCCTGATGCTGTGTTGTAAATGGACGTCTGTCTGTTAATGTGTTTTCCTTCTTTCATTTTTAAAATAAGGTCATGCTGTCACACTGTCTAACAAGCCCAACACTTGACGGAGGGAGGGAACTTAGACTTAATAAGAGCTGGCGACTGGGCACCAGGCTCTGCAGAGGACACTTGAACAGGTTGCTAAGTTGCAACTGATTTTACAATAACAAACTCTTTTTTTTTTTTTTTTTTTTGGCGGTACTGGGGATTGAACTCAGGACCCTGCGCTTGCTAGGCAGGCGCTTATTCCACTGAGCTATATCCCCAGCTCCGCAACTGATTTTAGTTCAGTGGAAACACAGATGAACTCTGCCAAACAGAAAACAGAGCCCCAGAGGGGCTGACACTACTGCTCTGTCCAGCCTCAGCCAGTTCTGTCCAGCTTTGCAGACTCATGTCCACATTCCTCTTTCCTCAATCAGACCAGACTCTGGCTTCTCCTCTCACTTTATGCTCCTGCTGCCTTCCTCACTAATGTGTCAGGTAAATCTTTGATTCTCTGTCTGAGGTTCATATTTTGAATATTGCATAAAATTCCTTCTTCCAAAATTCACTCCCTGCTTACAAGGGTTCCTCTGACTCCATCTCATCGTGCATGGGAATCATCTGGCCTCTCCATTTCTGACCTGGAAGAGTAGACCAAGTCTCTTTGTTTAAAAGAAAGAGGAGAGAGAGACAGACAGAGAGAGAGAGAGACAGAGACAGAGACAGAGAGAGACAGAGAGAGAAAGAAGGAAAGAAAGAAAGAAAGAAAGAAAGGGGAAGGAAGGAAGGAAGGAAGGAAGGAAGGAAGGAAGGAAGGAAGGAAGGAAGGAATGGAAAGAAATTCCCTTTGTGTCTATTTTATGCCAGGTCCCCTCAGCAAGTTGCCTGGTGACCTTTTGGCCCTGTGTTGAGCTTGTTAGTAAGTCAATTACAGAAGAAGACTCACAGCCCGTGTCCTTAATAAATGCCAGGCTGACTGGGGAGATGCCCCGCACGCGTTTCCAGCACAGGTCTCAGCACTGTGACATTGCTATGCCATGAGTGGGACACTCAGAGGCCTTGAGCTTTGAGCCTTGTCTGTGGATCCAGGGGAAACAGCAAGAAAGACGACTGGTGGTGACAGGCCTCCACCTCTCTCAGCTCCGGTGCACAGGAGCCGCTGGGAGATTGATCACCCCTCCACCCCCCGCAGCCAGCATCTTGTTCAGCATTGCTGCACGTCGTGTTTCTGGCATGAGGTCTTACAGCACCGTCCATCACTCTGAACCAGCTCTGGGCTCTGGATGCCTCAGCAGACACCCACTGGGGGTGCACAGGAAGAGCAGCTGCTTCTTGAGCCTTCCGTCTGGCTTGGTGCCCTGGCGTCTCACACAAGAGGGTCCTCCTGCCCACAACAGACCTGCAGGTGCGTGTGCGCGGGCGCAAGCACGTGTGCCTATGCTGAGGGTGGGGCGGGGCACAGGAGCTCTCGGGGTGAAAAGATTCCTGGGGTGAGTCTGAGGGGAGAAAATGTCTATGCAGGGCTCTGCAGACCTCTCTGAGGAATGACTCTGGCCATGCTGATTTTCCAGCGTGTTCAGTGTGGACTCGAGGAGGAAGGAGGTAAAGAGGCTTGGGGTGCACTTTCTCACTTGAATAAGAAGCCTGTTGGGTGGGTGGGAAATAAGCCCGGCCACACTTCTGCTAACTCCCTTTATAGACGAAGCCCAGCGCGGGTCTCTGAGGCCTCAGACCCAGATACGCTGGTTTGAGCTGCATGGATCATGGCCAGTGAGAGCCCTCAGCCTTGTCTGGAATTATGAGTTCCGCACGGCTCTGGGCCCAGCCTTGCTCTCCAGCTGAGCTCCTGCTCTCTGCCCTGCACTTGTGGCTGCTCCAGTATCGCAGCCTGGAGTCAGCCCAGACGTGAGGGAACCTGGTCCCCTCCTTGCTTTTCACACAACAATTTGCATACGGTGATGGAGGAGATCAGACACAGCAACACAAACCACTCAAACCCAAGCGGTACAGCATCCTCCTCTTCAGCGTCCTCGGCCCGCCAGGCCTTCTCGTGGTCATGCCTGCCCACCACAGTCTTCTGGACAAAGGCGATACACTCGGACAGCGGGGAGCAGCGGGAAGGCCACTGCCAGGGTTCACACCCTTGTCCACACCCCGCATGAGGTCAGTCCCGTTCTGCTCTGTGCCTCTTTTCAGCTGTGAAATGGAAGAAAGCCTCCCCTACTCCATGAAGTCGTCGAGAGCATAAAAAGAGGTCTATGTGCCCGTAAGTACGTGAGACGACATTTGACTGTTAGTCATCCAGGAAAATAAATCAAACCATGATGAGGTACAACCACACTCCCAGTAGGATGGCTGGAGTTAAAAACTTAGATAACAAGCGTTGGTAAGCATGTCAAGAAATAAAAACCCTGAGAGAGTTCCAGTGCAGGTGCTTTGGAAACAGTCTGGCAAGTCCTCAAATAGCTACACAGGGTTATGTGTGACTCAGCAACTCCACTTTGGTATAGGCACCAAAGATATGAAAATATGTGTCCATACACTAACTTGGGCCTGAGTGTTCATAACAGCAGTGTTCATAATAATCAAAATGAAGAGACAACCCAAGGCCTGTCAGCTGACAAATGAAGGGACAAACAAAATGTCATATCTATACATATCTATACAGTGACCGCCCACAAAACAGAAGGAAACTCTGAAACAGGCTACACCATGGAGGATCTTGAAAACATTACACTGTGAAAGAAGCCAGTCATGAGAGACCACATGCTATATCATCCTATTCACATGAAAGAGATACAATACAGAAATATACAGAAGGGTGATTCGTGATTGCTCAGAGCAAGGGTGGTGTGAGGAGAAGGTCTAAAAGGTATAAAGTTTCTCTCTGGTGGTGAAAATATTTAACGCTGACCGTGGTGATGTTTGCAGACATTTGTAAATATTCTAAAAATCTTTGGTTGTACACATTAAATGGGTGAATTGGGTGGTAGGTGAGTTTTATCTCAACAAAGCTGTTTTTTAAAAAAGAAAAGACATCCAGTTGTTTATATGACAGTGCCAGGCACACAGGAAAACTCCAGGTCCTATTGGGTGTTCAGATGAGCTCTAAGGAGAGACTGATGAGGGCCCATGCACCAACATTGGGGCAGAGGAACCTGACAGGGGGTGGCACAGTGTCCCCTGGGCGAAGGAAGGGACCAAACTTCCAGGCCCAAGCGTTTTCCACTAAAAGCTTCACATGGTTTCTTAAGGACCATCTGCTTATGAGGGTCCTGGGCAGTTTTCTACAGCAGCTTTCTGGAAAGATGCCTCACGGGCTGTCCCCTGGAGCAGCTGGAAAAAGAAACCAAAATCATTAGAGTAATTCCTCTAGGCTCTTCAGGAGGAGAGCGGGCCAAAGGGAAGGGTGGGGCTGAAGAGCAGCAGCACCCTTGTTTTGCAGCTCAGGTGTGAGAGCCCGCAAAGCCTCTGTTGGATGAGAGGCAGATTTCTGAACAAGTTGTGGCGGGGCAGGCCTGGGACCCCGGCATTCGGCATTGGGGAGGCTGAGGAAAGAGGGCTGCAAGTTTGACCCACGCCTGGGCAACGTGGTCAGGCCCGGTCTTAGAACAGAACAGTATGAAAAGGGTTGGGGATGTGGCTCAGTAGGAAGGCTCTGGGTTCAGTCCCCACTGCTGCCAACAGAAGAGCGAGATTTTCAGCTTCCCCTGGCCAACACATCGGCCTGCTGGTGGTTCCTCCTGGAAATGCGGCCTCCTCCATAAGCGGCTGTAACGGTTAGATCTAAACCTCCCCCGGTTCCCACGTGTGGGGAGGGGCGTGGGGTTGCTACACTCCAGTGTGGCTTCATCCACTGAATAGTCCAGTAGCTGAAACTGCAGTGAGGAGGCAGGGCCTGGGCAGAGGGCATCACCTGGGAGGGTGGGTCCTTGGTCTCTTCTGCTCCCGGCTGCTAGGAGTTAAACACCCACCTTTTCCTCGGCCATGTAGGACCGCCATCTTGTTTCTGCCTCGGAGCCAGCAGACCACGAACTGAAACTGGGAGCCAAAATAACACTGGCCTCGTCCAAGCTGTGGGTGTTCGGTTTTTCCCAGGAATAGGAAAATGATTTGGACAGTGGTCTTCTTACAGATTGAGGCAGCTGTGTTTGGATTAAGGTCTGGGAAGAGAGAGCCTGGCTGCTTGCTATGAGCTGAGTCACGTCCCCCCCAAATCCGTACACTGAAATCCTAACCTCCAGTACAGTAGTTCAGAACGAGTCTTATCTTAGGAGACAATCTTTTAAAAAAGTAGTCAAGGTAAATAAAATGCGCTCATCACAGCAGGCCTCTGTCCAACAGGATTTGTATCCTGATAGGATCAGGACACAGACACAGAGAAGGCCATTTGAAGACACAGGGAGAAGACAGCCATCTGCACACCATGGAGATCAGCCCCTGAAGAAACCTGGGGCTAATGTTTCAATCTTGGTCTTTAAGTTTCTAGGACTAAAAAGAACTACTGGTTGTTCTTTTCTGGCCTGCAGTACTTGACGTGACAAACTCATGCACTGCAACCCAGAACCCACTCCCCCCGCCCGTCTCATGCCTCTAGAGGGGTGTGAGAGAGCCAGGTGAGTCCCACAGGGTCTGCTTCCCAGCTATGCCTGAGTGTTTGCCCTTGGAAAGAGTGTTTGGGTGCTGTACTGATACTTTGATTCCAGTGTACATTCTGCTCCATAAAACTTAGTCAAAGCAAGATCACATTTGCTGTAGTTCTTTAAAACAGACTTATGCTGCTCTGAACTTCAGCCCTCCTACTCCACTGAAAACAACCTCAGCCATGGCTGGGGCTCCCTGCTCCAGATCTGGGCAGAAGTTCTGAGGGCCCACAGAGAATACAACACAGCAGGGCCTTATTATCTGTCTTCAGTTACTCGGGCGTCTGTTCAGTCCCTCATCATCCAGACTTCTGTGAGTCCTCACAGAAGGCAATATCATTGCTTCTGGTCTAGAAGAAGTCCTTGAAACTCTTCCTCTGTCTGCTGTCATGGCTTAAATCTGGACTATTCCCCAAATGCTGAAGGCTTGGTCCCCATGGCAACAATGTTTATAAGCCCACGGGTAAGTGATTGGATCAAGAGGGCTCTGATCTCATCAATGGAAGTATTAAAAACTGTAGGAGTGAAGGCCTGTCAGAGGACACAGGTTATGGGAACAGTCCCCGGAAGGGCACCTCCAGGCCTGTGAGAGTACGCAGGTCACAGGAGCAGTCCCCGGAAGGGCACCTCTTGTCCCCAGCCTCCTCCCTCTCCCTGTGTCCAGCCACTATGAGATGCGCAGCTTTCCTCTGTACTGCCCTCCACCATGACGTGCTGCCTCAGCAGAAGCAATGCAGCCAGCCAGCCATGGGCTGAAAGCTCCAGGCTGTGGGCCAATGTAAACCTCTCCTCTGAGTTGATTTCCTCAGTCCTTTTGCCACAGCGACAGAAAGCTAACTCAGCTGCTCTGCAGCCCTCCTCGCGACCCCTGCTTCAATGTCTTCTAGCTCTAGGACAAGCCAACCATGTCCTCTTGGCCTGGAAAATGCTGTTTTATGTCTTCCCCGAAGGTCCCCAGGGCAAGGAGCACAAAGAAGCGGTTAACATTTGGTTAAAATTTGCAGGAACATGTACAGCAATAAAAACAGCATAAAGTAGTATCCGGGTAAATGAGCCCTGCTTTGTGTAGATGGAGCGTAAGGAAGCTGTCACACCCCGTGAGCCGGATCTCTCTTTGGTACAGCTGGAAGTTGTCACTGAAGGAGCAATAGCGCGGTTGGTACTTCCTTTACATTCAGGTTCCTGAGGGGCAGAAGGCAACCCTACAGATGACTGCTAGGCTGTGCATGAGAGCCTCAAGCTGCTCCCCCAGCCACGCGAGCTAGATAATACAGCCAGATTTAGCCTTCTCTGCAGGCTTCATAACAGACAAAAACACCTGGAACTCTCCCTCTCTCTGTTCTCAGGAGCTGGGAGGAGCTCAGGGACAGGTGTTACCTAACCATACCCCGCTGCTGACATCTCCACACCCTCCTGTGGCTGGCAGCAGAACAGAAAGAAAAAACTCCGGCTCCGTGGTGCGAGGTGGCCACTGTCTTGGAAATGATCAGCACCCCAGGGAAGCACTGCACTCAGACTCTAAGCATCTCATGAAAACGCTTGCCTGTGCGACTGTGGTGCTGAGCCAGGCCAGCAGGTGGCTGGGGCTCACCAGGGGCACTGCAGACCAGGTGATCGCCACGCATCTGGGTGTGCAAAATGCCTTTGTTCAAGCGCACCCAGAACCCAGCCTCCTCCCCGGCAGAAAACTCCTGGGCAGAAAGCAGATCCATCCTACCTAGAAAATAAGTTTTCCTTTTTTCTCAGTCTCTCCCTCCCCATCTGTCTTTCTCTTCATTTCATTTGTTAGCAGTTTATCCCTCATCTGGTCTGGAGTGTCAGGCCACCTCTTTTTTTTTTTTGATTTTTCATTCTAAGACAAAAGAATGGAGAGACATACGAACCAGAACAAGCCATAAACAATATTGAAAATACAAAATTATACAGAACATAGCAGGGAATTAGCACTGAATGCTGTATTACATAATGTTATCTTCACACTAGTTAACACACAAACATTAAAGGAAATACCAAATTATAGAGAAGATAGTAGGGAATCATCACTGGATGCTGCATAACAAAGTTATCTTCACTTCTGTTAATACAAAAACCACTGAGGAAATACAAATTATAGAGAACATAGAAGGGAATTAGCTCTGGATGCTATCCTACATAATGTTACCTTCACCTTTGTTACTCAGTTACACAGATGGCCCATTTGATCATTCAATTTTTCTCCTCCCTCATCTCCATTTCCCTACCACTCAGTCATCTTCCCTGTGATAATAACTGTACTCCTGGGTTTATCTATACCCCTGGACTCTCGCCTTGGGAAGAGATACAGCTACCTCAGACTATACTATAGCATACATGGGTGTATACAAACTGCCATGGTCGGAGGTGGTAAAGCACATATGCTCACAGGAGACCGCCTGGCTCTGCCCTGTTGCTGTGCTATGGGTGGGGGCGGGTCCAGTCTGTGGGGCGCCCTAAGCGGGGCCCACACTGGAGCAGCCGCGGGGCATGAGCCCCCGTCGGGGTCAGGC
>PVLD010034807.1:0-12351 GCA_004027595.1 Dinomys branickii | reverse complement strand
TTTACTTTCTTCTCTCTTGCAAACTCCTTTTCAGCCTCTCTTCACGGCTTCTACTGATT
Organism: Dinomys branickii; assembly: GCA_004027595.1. Taxonomy (NCBI): domain Eukaryota; kingdom Metazoa; phylum Chordata; class Mammalia; order Rodentia; family Dinomyidae; genus Dinomys; species Dinomys branickii. Next base: position 12,292 of record PVLD010034807.1, on the reverse strand, counting down.
TTCTTGCCTTCTGCTTCCAGGGCTGCTCCTTTGCTTTAATACTCTGTCCCTTGTAATCCTTCCTCTCATCGTGTATTTCTCTTGTCTGTTTCCCTTTTCCTCCTGTCTCCTCAGCGTCTCACCTCTGTTGGTGTGAGCTCGATTTCTCCTCTGGTCTCCTCCTCCCGCTCGTGTAAGCGGCACTTGCTCACTTGGATGCCCAGAGCAGCTGCGTTTAGGTTTCTACTACAGTTTTATATCAGGAAGGAGAACAGGCCTGCACTTGTCCCATGTGAGGAGCCGAGCAAACTCACGAGGACCTGCTGAGAGGAGTCCAGAGAGACGGCAGCCCCAGACGAAAGACTAAAATTACAGGGCCTTGTCAGGTGATCAGTCCTAATATAGAAAAATATATTTTAAAATAAAAAGTATAAGAGTATCTTTATAGCTTATTTTAAATTATTGAATAAGCATGCTATTGAATTCATGTTCCTTATTCATAATTTTCTTTAAATACTTGAAATAGTTTATGAATTCCAAACTAAAGATATCACAAATGTATTAGTCCTCTACAATTTTATTTTATTTTATTTATTTATGTTCTTTTTTGTCTTTTTGAGACAGGGTTTTGCTATGTAGTTCATTCTGGCCTTGAGCTCACTTTGTAGTCCAGTCTGGCCTCAGACTCCCAGCGATCCTCCTGCCTCAGTCTCCTGAGTGCTGTGATTACAGATATGTGCCACCGTACCTGACCTTAGTCCTCTATAATTTTAAACCAAAGTTTATCAAAATAAACCTTAATAGAAATTGGTTGTGAGCTAAGATACCCTAATTCCCTAATAAGCATCTGGAAACTGGATAGATCTTCTCATAAAGATGGTGCGAAGTGAATTAAATCACAGAGGGAAAAGTATCTGGCATGTGACATATGCGCTCAATGAGTGCTTTTCTTTTGCTCTTTCACCCTTTAAACACAGTAGGAGGCTAACTAGGAGATTTCACCCTTTAAGCATACTGTCACTTACACATGCAAAATTTCAGGGGTGAACACATGGAATCTGTTTCCTCATGTGTGTGTCAGTCCATCCTGGGTATTTCCGGTCAGCATGAGAGGCCATGTGATGGAGGTTCTGCTCTCTTCTGTTCCCCTGGCTTGGAGAAAGGTTATAGCACCTTGGAAAAACGGGTATGATGTGGTTGGGAAAGCGAGGCCTGGACAGTGCTAGGAATGAAACTGAACAAGAGAATGCAGGGGTCGAGGTCTCCCTGTGGTCGTAGAGGCTGCACGAAATTTGTTATGTGAATAATAAATACACAGCACAATGAGGTAAGGTAGTAAGAAGTGGACAAGTAAGAGCGTCTGGTCAGAGCTGCAAGGTGAGGAGCCGTCACTTCACAGGCAGCACAGTTCTGGGTGAGCAAAAGGCCCAGCACTTCCTTTGAAGTGTTGCTGAACAGAGCGGAGGGGAAGGTAGCGGACAGGAATCTGCCAAAAAGCTGGAGTGACTGCTGTGGGAGGACCCATCTGTCAAAACAGGGAGTGCACTGGAGACTGCGGCTGGGGCTGTGCCAGACGGAGAAATACTGAGCCGAAGGCAGAGTCCTGGTACACCACCAGAGATGGGGCTCCAGCTTTACCAGGGACGGTAATTACCGTAGACACCGTGGCAGGATGAGATTCACCATTCTGACCGGCACAACTGTATGACGCACTAAAATTTACAGACTGATGTCATGTACAGATAGAGACTCACTTAGGATAAGCCTCCAAGTGCTTAAGCTGACTGCAGTGTTATTTTAACACAGAGTTTGTTTATTCTAGCTCAGGTAGATTGACTGAGAAAGACTTTATAGAAACAAATGAAGGATGACCCACGTGAGATAGCAGCTGTTAATTTCTAGAAAATACTTTTTTCAGTGCCGGGGGTTGAATCCAGGGCCTTGCACTGAGCTACATCCCTTTTTTATTTGGAGGCGGGGCCTTGCTAATTGACTAAGTTACGGAAGCGGGACTCCAACTCATGAGCCACCTCCTTCAGCCTCCCAGTGTGCTTAGGTTTCAGGCTCAGCCACCACACCTGGCTTCTAGCAAATGAAGAGTCTCATGCAATTCTACGTTTGATTGCCACTGCCCACTTTGTGGTTCAGGAAACACTGGGATTCTCAATGAATGGTGTCTGTATTGCTTAATTCTCTATAGAGGCAGCTCGATTGCTCAACGACCAAGTCCTTGTGACCCCCATATAGAATTTCCTAACGTGAATCCCAAAGATAACCTTCTACCGTTTGCTAAACACACTGAGTTAGAGCTGCAGTGCACGAAACAGCAGCTTGCTTTAGTAGAAAGAGAAAGTCTTAAAAACAATTCCGAGTGCCTAAGCTCCAAGACACAGGCGTACTGTGATTCCTGTAGGGAAGATGTGCAAGTACAGGGAGGAAAGCCGGAGCAGCAGATCGCAGCAACCATTGCTGGAGGAGCCAGGGGAAGAGCTGGAGGTAAGAAAGCATACGAGAAGAGAGGAGCGCATTAACGAGAAGGTCACTGAATTACAACAAATGAACAAGTGGAGTTGAATTGGTGGTCACTACGTGGCCTGAATTTGGAGAAGTCTGTGTTCCAAGTGGCAGCGAAATCAGCCTTGGAATGGTCATGTTTTCAGGTGGCACGTGCTGCTGTGCTGCCTGTCTAGAGAAGGCCGGGAAAATGTTTTGAGACAAGGATTTTGTGCTTAGTGTTTCCATAGTGCCTTATCTCTCTCTCAGAAGGAAGCATTTGAGTCTTCTGAGTCTTCGTAGATAACTGTGGACAACCTATTCATTTGACAGAAACCTCCTCATTTTTATGGTGTCATTTCCATCTCTGTCTCTGCCTGATGCTATCATTGATTCCTATTCTCACCCTCTCTCCCTCACTCTCTCTCTCTGTCTCTCTCTCTCTGTCTCTGTCTGTCTGTCTGTCTGTCTCTCTCAGCAAGAATAGCATAACTTTCTAAAGAGATGCAGGTGTTCTGGAGTGGCCTCTGGCTCCATCTAAGCCTGGTTTTGTCAACAGGGTCAGAAAAGCTAAAGGGTCTCCTTCTCCATCCTTATGCCAGCCTTGCCTCAGTGATCCATCTAGACTCTCAGAAGTTTAAAATTGTATATGGCCCTTCACACATCCTGCGAGTTTTGCCCTTCAGCTCCCAGGTTGCCATGTGTTCATGGTTGCATTCTCCAAAGGGAAGGAGGGCAGTGGACCTTCAGACTCCTGGCACGAGTGCTCTCAGTGCGAGGAACTGCTTGCTTTCTGGCTACTGCCTTGTAGAGGTGTGAGATCAGAAAAGCAAGAGTGTTCCACTTACATGACGTGCCGCCCAGATTTTTTTCACTTTCTAAAGCAGTCTGGGATCTTAGTGCTTATTAGAAGAGTTAAAAGATGGTGTGCACTGTCCCTCGGTCCCTCTGTGCTGACACTATCTCCCTTGATAAGTACAAGTTTGTCTAATTGCCTGTCTAGCCTCTGTATTTTCTCCAGAGACAGCTGGATGACAAAGGGTCAGAACAAGGGGCTACAACTCCAAGTCCTTGGCATGCTAAGGCCGTGGCTTGGAGGGTTGGGGACAACAGGCCAAGTGCAGATATCAGGACACTCTCAGGACCTGAGAACCCAGAAAGCCAGGGTGAAAGGAGGGTGTCTCTAGGATTCACGCCGTTACAGAAGTGGCTGAGCCCAGAGAGCAGAGCTGCTGCCGTGTAGTGGCACGTGCAGGTCATGCTTCATGCAGAATTCCCTGTGTAGCTCCTGTGGTGCTGGCCTGGAGCCAAGGCCCGTGGGTGACCACACTTTGGGGCAAGATGCTAAATAAATGGCCATTAAAAACATGTTAAATGGTTAGGCAGGGCTAAGCAATGCTGAACATTGCTTTATGTATGCTACCATCAGATTTTGGGATTTTCAGTGACTTTCAGTGGCCAGTTTCAAGATCTTGGTCCAAGCCCCACTGTGGGAGGAAGAAAATGGAGATTCCCAGGGGGTGAGGAGAACAACCCAGTTCCTCGTGATACCTTCCCTCTATAGCTACTTAAATCCATGTTCTAGGGAACATGGATGTTATTGTTTTTATTATTACATGTTATTATTTTTTCTTAAATGAATTGATAAAGGAAAGCTTGGATCCAAATGTCATGTTGGAGCACCATGGGATTCTAAGGGAAAGATGATTTTTATAGGTTTAGGGATAGACCAGAGAGTAAGTTTAGAACTCTCATCATGTCCTGGGCTATCTGGACACAACAGAGAACACTGATGGGGCAGAAGAAGGCCTTGGAAGCTCCAGAAGTCTAGTTACTGGTTTTGCATGAATTTCTGATACAGATGGAGCACAGTTGATCCATGCCCCTGAGTTTCCCTAGAACCATCTGGGCTGGCTCAGCCCTGGTTATTTTGCCATTTCATGGCTTCATGTACTGACTGGTCAGCATAGTCTTCCTAGAGCTCTGCTGGAAATGTCAAAGGTAGAGAAATAGAAGAGCTTTCATAGTCTGGTGCCTCTTCATTCAATGCGTCCATCTTCTTCCTTCCCACGGGTGACACCCATGTACACATCAAAACACTTTAACTGCAGCAAGCGTAGAGCACCTCCTCTCTATGTGACAGTCCCTGGATGTCTAGACTGAGCTGATGTCATGTCTTATTACAGAGACCTCTTAGTCATAGAACATCAGCTCTCAGTTCCACCCCCTTCTGCCCATCCTGGTTGCACAGCCAGAGCAACCACAAAGCAGGACTGTGAGGCACCCCCATTCATTTTCCTTTTGACTTTTTGGTACACAGGAGACCAGTCCTCTCTGGATACCCCTCATATCATTTCCCTCCTGGTTGAGAATAACTGAGTTAGCACCCTGCCAACCACATACGCCTCCTTCTCTTCTGTAGCTCTCTTTTGGGTTTGGTCTTACACATTACAGCAGAGCCAGACTTCTTCATTCCTATCCTTTCGGATTGTCTTAATCTGTTTTCAGTTCTTATAAGAGCATGCTTGAGACTGGGTAGTTGATAAAGAAAAGAGGTTTGCTTATTTACTTCGCAGTTCTGAGAGCTGGAAAATCTAAGATAAGACATTGGCGTCTACTTAGCTTCTGGTGAGGGCTTCATGCTGCTCGACTTGTGTCAGGAAGTGGAATAGCCCATGGGTGGTCACAAAGGGAGTGGAAGGTGAGACTGACAGGAAAGAGGAAGAGGGGAGAGAAAGAAAGAGATGAGAGGAAGAGGAAGAAAGAAGAGAAGAAGGAAAGGAGGAGAGCAGAAGGAAGAGGAGGAAGAGGGAGAAAGTGAGAAGAATTATTGAGAAAAGAAAGAGAAAGTGCACCACTCAGCCCTGTGGCATTTGGTGAGCACAAACCACGTGCAGCCCATAGCATAGCTGCAGTGTGTAGACAGCTTGCTTCTGTGCACCCAGACCCACCTCCACTCCATTACAGGGTGTTCAGCACATCTTCCCTTCTTTGTAACGCTTGAGCATCCAGCAGCAGGACTGGTGTCCATTGAGAGTTTGCACAGGGTGCTGGCTGTCCAGGAAGCAAGTGAATTCTCAACTACTGTGGCTTCCATTTCAGCTCTTCAGCCGTTATTTGGTGTTGAGGCAGACAGGCTTTCTTTTGGCAAGTAAATTGCCAAGGTTGACCAAGGGAGAGGAAAAAGTGGACTTTGGAGTAGTTGGCTATTCTGTTAATGAATAAAGACAGTCAATGGTAATCAGGATATAAATAACATTTGCATGAAGAACAGCGTAGTATCCTTTTGTATTGTTTCATCTGTATTTGTACGTTGTCCTGTTGCATGAATGTATTGGTTTCTGCTCTTAAGTACTCCTGTCTGCTTTATATTTCCACTAGATTGCTGGCAAATGAGTTCAAGGGTGGCAGCTGCCTAAAAGTTTAAGCTCCCGGTATGAAGAGAAATATGACTGTAGAATTATTGGTGGTATACATCCTTAGAGTATGAAACATGACTGTTCACTGAGGGTTGATAAATTTGGCTGACCGTAATTGTTATCACAATTGTTAGTTCACTAACAGCTGGCCTTATTGCATAGCTGTTACAGATAAGATTAGAACATTATGGGATTTGCTAAACTAGATTCTTTTTCTGTTCTGAATATCAAACCGACTTCCATGTTCCCACAAAACAATAATTCACCATGGCTTAAAAATCAAGGTGTGCATTAGTTTGAACATGAAAGATAATCCCCTGATTGAAAAAGGCTAATTGGGGTTAGTTTCTGTAGGTACAGAACCTTGAATCGCCTTGATAGGTTTTAGCATATGGATAAATCCCTTCTCCAAATTTCCCATGACGGATGTCTTTCAGTTAGATAGCTGCTGAAAATTTGATGCATAAAGAAAACAATTTTATCAGGAATAACATTTGTCCATTGATACAGGTAAGGACTCCCCTACCCTGTTAACACAGACTGGATATGTGTACACCAAGGAGATTAGGTCCCGGCTTTGCTTTTCCTCCCTTCCTCTCACCCATTTGTTATACTTTGGTTTTAAGAGTAACAGAAACAATTTTAAATTGCTTCCTTCTTGCAGTCTTCATCTCTAGCCTATTCTTTTGGCGCTGCTCATGAATAAAACTCATTAAATAATCGGCTCTAATATTTAGTCACTTCACAAAATTCATTGTAAGACCTATTTCCTGTCTCCTTTACAAATAATGTAATTTGTTTTGGGGAGACAATAGTGCCTGTTAAAATAGTCACCATTTTTTTCTTTTTCTTTTTTTTTTTAAACCTGATTAGCCTACCACTCAATGTTTAATTTCTTTCAAAAAAAAAAAAAAGCTTTAGGCTGGACACACTGTGACTTGGAAATATAACTCGAAGGCTTTCAATGCAGCATTTTAATTTTTAAGACATTTATAAAGCTATTACAGAAGTACAGAAATGGAGCAATGGCTGAGTTAGGTTGGGAGCAGGAGGATTTTAAAGGAAGAGATGAATGAATAAAGCAAAATTTACCAAAGCAAATTAATGGGAATTAGAGACTACATGTCTTGAGAGAGATGGAGGGAGAAGTGAAAGATAACTGAGATTAAGAAAACACACAATGAGAGTAACACAGTCAATGGGCAGATTAGGGCTGTGGCTGGGGGCTGCAAGAGTTTGGCTGGAGATGTCAGAGGAGTCATACTTAAGAGAAAGCATGCAGTAGGAAGTAGAAGTGAGGCTCTAGTTTTAGAATCTTTTTTTTTTTTTTTTTTTGCGGTACTGGGGATCAAACTCAGGACCCTGCGCTTGCTAGGCAAGCGCTTATTCCACTGAGCTATATCCCAGCCCCCTATAGTTTTAGAATCTAATCAGAGCTAGAATGTTAGCTCAGAAGGCCCCTCTACTGGCATGTAGTTTATGTAACATTAGTTATTTCCATTTTTTCCTCCTTTATCTTATTTTGGTACCTTTCCTGTGGTTTGTTTCAGGAAAAATTAATTGAAATAAGAGAGTCAGATTAGGGATCTGTGGTCGAGGGACTGGTTCACTGGTTGAGTGGTTGGTTGGTTAATTGATGCATTCATTGACAGAGCCTTCAGTGAATCAGGCTTGATTTGAATACACTATCCAATGGAACTTCATTCTTCCCTTGAGGAATTTAACATTCATGGGGTTGGAGTATGTTCTGTGTGTCAATTAATGCCTCCCAAGCCACTGAACCTTAGTCACTTAATAATCATGATTCTTTCTTCCTGAGCCTGCACCTGGGCAACATTCACAAGGATACTGGTCTCTGTTCTGTGAGGCATCCACTGAGGGTGCAGCATCCAAGGTGATTCCAGTGCCTCCACTGGGGTAGCTGGCACACAAGGTGATGCTTGAGCTGAGGTTTGAAGGGCAGACAGAGGGGACAAGTAAAGAAGGAGAAAGAACATAACAAAAATGAGAGTCACTGGGTGTGATGTGCAATCCTAGTTACTTGGGAGACTGAAGCAGGAGGATTACAAGTTGTAGGCCACCCTGGACAAGTTAGCCAGACCCTGTCTCTAAATAAATAAATAGGCTGGGATGTAGCTCGGTGTCTTAGTTACTTTCTTCATTGCGGAGACACAATAATACCCAACACTCACAAACTGAGGGGGGAATGATTTATTTTGGCTCACAGTTCATAGGGGCTTCACTCTGTTGTTGGTTAGCTCCAAGGTAGGACAGCATGGCAGAGGGGATATCAGAGGAAAAGTGACTCAGGCATGGCAGCAGGAAGCAGAGTGAGTTTAAGGGAGAAGGAGGGAGATAAACCTTTCTAGGCCACGCCCCCAGTGACCCACCTCCTTCTACCAGGCCTCACCTCCCAAATAACATTTAATTATAAGCGTGTCCCAGTGAACTAATGCCCTGATGAATGTCACAACCCCATGATGCAGTTACATCCCGAAAGCCTCACCTATAAGCTCATGAGGCTCTGTGAGGACATCGGGATATAAACCATAACACTGAGTGCTCCCAAGTTAAATCCTCAGTGCTTGGGAACAATCAAAGGAGTTTGAAAAGCAGAGAAGTAGGATATACTATAATACATTATAGGACCTTGAAGTAGGTCAGTGGTATTAAGCATCAGGAGAACTGAATCTACCCAAAGTGAGCAAAGACCAGTTCAAAAAGGTTCATGTTTGTTAAACCACAAAGAACCTCTAGAGCTCTTTCTCTTTCTCTTCTAATGCCTATAACTGCAAGTATTACTCTGAGACCAAAACCAGAGTAAGACCCAACCAAACAAGAGAACTACAGGCCAATTTCCCTAATGAATATAGATGTAAAAATCCTCAAAAGATACTAGCAAACAGGCTGCAGTAAATTACCAAGAACGTTATATACCTTGACCAAGTGGAATGCAAGGATGATTCAACATATGCAAATAAATGGAAGTAATACACCATATCAGCAGAGCCAAAGACAAAATCACATGATCATCTCAATAGAGATGATGCTGAAAAAGCTTTTGATAAAGTCCAACACTCATTCATGATAAAAAACTTTTTATAGAAAATCAGAATAGATGGTCTTTAACTCAACCTGATAAAAGCCATCTATGACCAACCAACAGACAACATCATACTAAATGGACAAAAGCTGAAAGCTTTCACTATAAAATCAGGAGCAAGACAATGATGTCTATTTTCACCAGTCCTATTCAATATAGTTGTGGAAACACTAGCCAGAGCAATTAAACAAGAGAGCAAAATAAAAGGAATAAGGATAGGAAAGGAAGAAGTTATTATTTACAGATGATATGGTACTCTACATAGAAGATCCCAAAAACTCCACCAAAAGACTTATAAATTTAAATATTAAATTCAATAGCATAGCTAGATGCAAAGCTAACACTCAAAAATCAATAGGATTCTTGTACACAAACAACAAACTTACCGAGAGAGGAATTAGGGAAACCACACCCTTCAAAACACCATCCAAAAAATGAAATACTTAGGGATCAATCTAACAAAGGAAGTAAAAGATCTGTATACTGAAAATTATAGTACCCTGAAAAAAAGAGATCAAAGAGGATATCAGAAAATGGAAAGATATCCCTTGCTCATGGATAGGAAGAACCAGAATAGTAAAAATGGCCATACTCCAAAATTTTTATACAGATTCAGTGTAATTCTGATGAAAATTCCATTAGCATACCTCACAGAATTAGAGAAAACACTCCTAAAATTCACTTGAAACCAGAAAAGACCCAGCATAGTTAAGGTAGTCATGAGCACCTCAATCAGTTGAGTACATGATTACTGACATGGGTCTAGTTTTAGTCTTAAAAGGCAAGGCAAGGCAGGAGGCATCACAATCCCTGACTTGAATTTATACTACAAAATCACTGTGATAAAACCAGCATGGGCCTGGCAAAAAAAGAAAAAACCCAGACCTGAGGATCAGTAGAGCATATTAAAAGATGCAGACACAACTACAAACACACTAAGCCATTTTATCTTTGACAAAGGGGTCAACATGTTCACTGGAAGAAAGATAGCCTCTTCAACAAGTGGTGCTGGAAAAACAGGCTCTCCACATGCTAAAGACTAAAACTAGACCTATGTCAGTCACCATACACCAAACTGAAGTAAAAATGGATCAAAGATTTAATATTTAAAAAGAAGCACTAAATCTATTGTAAGACAAAATAGGTAGAAATTTTGAAGACATAGGTGTAGACAGAGAGTTCATAAATAAACCCCAAACTGCACAGGAAAGGGAAATACTTCAAAGAATCAATAACTGGGATCTCATCTTTTTGAAAAGTTTTTCACATCAAAAGAAATAATCAGCAGAGTCAAAAAACAACCCACAGAGTGGGAAAAACTTATAGGCAATCATCCCTCAGACAAAGGACTTCTATTGAGAACATATAAAGAACTGAAAAATATCAGAGCCCCCAAATTCAAAGACTCAATACAAAATGGGTATCTGAGATGAATACATACTTCTCACATGAAGAAATACAAATGGAAAAAAATATTCAACATCATTGATCATTCAAGAGATGCAAATTAAAACAGCACTGAGATTTTATCTCACCCCAGAAAGAATGGCTATCATCAAGAAATCAACCCATAACAAATGCTGGAGCAGTTGTGGGGAAAAAGGTACCTTTTTACACTGCTGGTGGGAGTGCATACTAGTGTAACCATTATGGAAATCAGTTTGGGGATTCCTCAAAAAGCTAGGATTACAGGTCCTACTGGACCCAGCTATTTGCCTTCTGGGTATTTTCCCATAAGAATTAAAAACATCATAACAGCAATATATGTGCACTCATGTTTATAGCAGTATAATTTGTCATAGCTAAATTATGAAAATGACTCAAATACCCATCAACTGAGGAATGGATAAAAAAGATGAGGCATTTTTATACAATGGAATACTACTCAGCCATAAAGAAAGATAAATTTGAGACTTTCATAGGTTAATGAATGCAACTTGAGACCATACTCCTAACTGAAATAAAATAGACTTACATGTATAAACATTGTATTGTCTCCCGGGTGTGAGAAATTGAAAGAGTAAATAAGATCTAAAGTGTACAATAGATACTGTGAAGTGGAAAGAAGTTGTTTAACAAGAAAAACGAACTAGGATGTGGGAAAGGGAAGGAAGAAGAGAAAACAGGACACAAATGCAAGTTAGCTGCCCCATCAGCATCTCCTTGCTCACTGAAAAGGAAGATTCGTGCTAATATTGATTGGAGAACTTTTTATGCCCATATGTTGTACTCTAAGTACCTGCTTTGAAGATGACAATATGCAATGTATTAACCAATGTTATTCTCCTATTATATTGTTAAAAATTTCTGTTTTACTCTTTTTCAATAAAATGTAAAGAAAAGAAATGGCGCCTACAGTTAAGGATGTTGAAGAGGAGATGTTTATAGGAAATAAGGAGGAAAGACCTATAAGGTACTGAAGGAAACCAGGGGAAAGCGCGGAATATCAGAGGGGGTGAACATTTTTTTTTTAAATAAAGTACAAAAACATATTAACAAACAGACACCAATTAGCATAAAAAATAGTACAATCACAACTCATGTATAGACAAGGTGACATGGTCTCAACAGTGGTTATTGCTTTATCCATTGATATCTTCGAAGTGTAAATATATGAACCCATATACAGACATGCAAAATTAGTCAGACAATTAATACTCTCAACAACAGAAAAAACACAAAAACCAAAAATCCAAAGACAAAAAACAAAACAGGCAAACAACAACAATAACAACAACAACAACAAAACCACCAATAGTTGCTGCTTTGCATATTGATATCTTCGAAGTGTGTGTTCAGGATAACACATACAGACATACAAGATTGATCAAATAACCCGTCATCGATTATTCCTTAGCATCAAGTGATATAATACAATAGTAGAACCATGTTAGCCCTCCTGCATATATGTATATTCATATATACATACATACATTTTTGTCTTTTTCTTTTCTCCTTTCCCTCATCCCATCTGTTCTTTGTTTTAGAACAGATTTCCTTCATGTCTCTTAGTTTATATTCCCACGCTTGGGTTCTTACACCAGTGATACAATACGTTGCCTGCACATGTATCGCTGATTTATTTCACTTATGAGTATTGACTCCAGTTTTGACCACTTGCCTACAAAGTCCCCCAAACTGTCTTTCTTTATAGCTGAATAATATTCCATTATATAAAAATGCCACAATTTTTTAATCCAGTCTTCTGTGGATGGACACTTGGGTTGCTTCCACATTTTAGCTATTACAAATTGTGCTGCTATAAACATGGGTGCACATATATCAGAGTGATATGATG
>PVLD010034806.1:0-12351 GCA_004027595.1 Dinomys branickii | reverse complement strand
GACAGTTTTGGGGACTTTGTAGGCAAGTGGTCAAAACTGGAGTCCATACTCATAAGTGAAATAAATCAGCGATACATGTGCAGGCAACGTATTGTATCACTGGTGTAAGAACCCGAGGGTGGGAATATAAACTAAGAGACATGAAGGAAATCTGTTCAAAAACAAAGAACAGATGGGACGAAGGAAAGGAGAAAAGAAAGAGACAGAAATGTATGCATGTATATATGAATATACATATATGCAAGAGGGCTAACATGGTTCTACTATTGTATCATATCATTTAATGCTAAGGAATAATAGATGACGGGTTATTTGATCAATCTTGTATGTCTGTATGTGTTATCCTGAACACACACTTCGAAGATATCAATATGCAAAGCAGCACCTATTGGTTTTGTTTTTGTTTGTTGTTGTTGTTGTTTGCCTGTTTTGTTTTTTGTCTTTGGATTTTTGGTTTTTGTGTTTTTTCTGTTGTTGAGAGGATCAATTGTCTGACTACATTTGCATGTCTGTATATGGGTTCATATATTTACACTTCGAAGATATCAATGGATAAAGCAATAACCACTGTTGAGACCATGTCACCTTGTCTATAGATTAGTTGTGATTGTACTATTTTTTATGCTAATTGGTGTCTGTTTGTTAATATGTTTTTGTACTTTTATTTTTTTTAAATAAAAAAATACTGAGGTGTGGGACATACAAAAATGATTTTCACTATATAATATTTATTTCTAATTTTAAAATCCTAAGCACTTTAGTGATGATGAATTGGAATCTCTTAAACAGCAAACTTTTACAAACACAAAGAAGAGCATTATATGTACAGAGAGCTAAAGGTTGCTTAAGAAAATAGTTCTCTTTTGCTAAAACTGAAGAACTAATTGTGGCTCATGTGGATACTTCCAGAGGTGGGAGTTAGTATTTATATGTCTATGTATATGGATAAATATGAATAAAAATTTGTGTCTGTGTTTATTCTATTGAACAGATCTCTATGTTTAGTGAAAATAAACCTAGGTTCAATTTTAAATAGTTGCAGAGATGTGCCTCTTTTTTGGAAACATACTTGTAAATATATGCATGATTGAAGAAGCATTTGCTAAAGTGTCCATACATAAGTGCGTTAGGATTTTATACAGGCATGAGATAATCCACTTAGCCTCTGCTGTTCTTCTTTCCAGAAATACTTTGAATTTTTAAAGTGTAGTACTGTTTTCATGCAATGCTACATTGAGACCTGTCTATAATTTTTCCTATAATAAAGGTAACGTTTGGTCTTGGAAAAGACTTTAGCAACCACAGAAATATAAAGAATGTGAATTGAGGTATTCATTTTTATACTGTTGCTTTTCTCTATCTTTTTGGCTTTTCAATTTTTAGGCTAGCATTTGTCATATAAATCACGATTCTCTGTCTCTCTGTCTCTTTCTCTCTCTCTTCCTGCAAGCTCTTCCTACATGACCAATCTAGGTTTCTCAAGAGAGTCAAAAAGAGACAGCAGTTAGACATTTACAGCAACTCATTAGCTCTGAAATTATAGCTTTGAAATTGCTCCTTGCCATTATGGATGAGAGCTAGACACACATTAGAGCAAGACAATATTCTCATATGTCAAGCAGAAAGTTTGTATATAAGAATTGTTATACCAATGATGTTGGGCAGATTATGTAAAACAGGAACAACTATTCTTGATCAGGTAAGTGTAAGTGCACATATGCATTGAGCACACCGTGTGCTCTAGCTGAGTTTTTATGTAGGATGCTGTCTTAAATTTTCAAAATAATTTTATGAGGTTATTCTATTTCTTTCTTCTATAATAAATTAAATGAGGTTTGTAAAGTATTTTCCCAGGGCTCAAATACATTTCTGATGAATGACTGTGAGTTTTGTCTTAGCTCTGTTTGATCCCAAATCCTCTAATTACTTTGCCAATTCTGTACCCCTAAATGCAGACAGGGTGAATATTCCTTATTCAAAATATATAGAACCGTTCATGTTTCTGACATCACATTATTTTTAGATTTAGGAATACTTACCTATACATAATGAGACATCAGGAATAGGACCCGAACATAAGCATGAAATTTATTTATGTTTATATATATACCTTATAACATAGCCTGAAAATAATTTCAAAAACTATTTTAAATAATTTTGTGTATAACTGTAAAGTTTTATAGTGTGAATTTTTCCACTATCATGTTATAAAACTTAAGAAAGATTTTGGAGTATTTCAGAGTTTCAGATGAAATATATTCAACCTATGATAACAATTCTTAGGTTGACTATAACATAATAAAATATTAATTTGGGAGCAAAGAGGAACAAAAGATTTTTTAAATTCAGTTCATTCAGTCAGTAAAGTACTGAGACATCAGTTTTCTTAACATCAGGCAACTAGTCAGTGGTAAGGCAGAGACTACTACAGCAAGCCCTTCTGGATGTCAAAGTGGCACTCCATCGTGGAGATCACTGGTGCCCTTAACACATATCAGTTCCTTTCTTGGTCTGGTGAAGCATTAACAGAACTGACATAAACAGAGTTACTTATAAACAACAGGCAGTTAATGCTCACACTTCAGAGTGCTCAGGAGTCAAAGATTAAGGCACCAGCAGACTTGATGTGTGGTCAGAATTTACTGTTACCCCCAGATACAATGTCTTCTCATTTGTCCAAGCCGCATGTGGTACAAGGGACTAGTTTATAATCTCCTCTGGAATCTCTCTGATAAGGCCAACAATCATTTCCCAAATCCCCCATCTACAAATACTAGATTCCTGGGTATCAGGGCTTAACATACTCATTTAGAGGAACACAAATATCCAGGCCATAGCAGGTCCTAATCCCCACAGGTTAATTTATCCTCATGGAATATTTATGTATTATCAATAAAATCTCATTTAACCTGTATTAAAATAGGTTCTGGTCTTTTCCTATAAGGATTTATCTAAATATAACCGATCTTTCTGACGAGAAGTGGGCAGATAGGGCAAAGATGGTGCATGCGTCCCCACACTGGCAGGAGACTACAGAAAAAAGATGTGTTTTAACTCTAAGCCTCCTACTAAATCGGCATTTCTTACCAATGTATCCTTGGAACTCTGATGGGTATTGAACCTTCTCTTCCAAGCGACAGAGGTAACGTAATACAAGAAGCAACAAAAGATTTGATGATACCCTGCAAATAGAATATAATCTATTTAATTAATCATATAGATCTCTGGATTTTATATTACGACCTCCAGGTTATTATAATTTTTGACTATTTAATATCAGAAAAATCCATATAACAGGTCAGAAGAAGTCACAGTCAAGGATTCTTCACCTTTCTGAATTGAAGCACATCCTATTTCTTTCTGATTTATTTTTTATGTTTTTGCTCTGGTACTCTAAGAATCCTACATGAGAGACTTTTGCATCTTATATGAAACCTATTTTCGATAATTCCACTTAGGACACAGAAACTGGGATTTAAATCTCAGAAATTAAAAAGTTTAACTATTGTTTTTCTAAAAGCAAACAAAGCAGTGGAGAGAATGCCTAGGATCACTATTGTCATCTGTCCCCCTGAGAACTGATGCTGTGTTTCTTCTGCTCACCACTGTCTGTGTATCTGCTCAGCGTGGTCCCTGACACATAGCTGCCTATATTCAGGCTGAGTGGAAGAACGAGCAAGAGAATAAGGTGGATCTCTGTAAGAGGAGGCATATTACTTTCTTCTTTTACATTTGTAAAATTGTATTTGTCTATGTTGCAATATTTGTCAGTACTTAACATGTTTATTATAGAATAATATTTCTTCTGCCAATGCGTTATTTCATTTATTGACTCATCACAGAATGGGCGATAAGCTGTTTCTACTTTTTGACTGTACCGAATCATGCTGTCCAAAAAATACCCCATTTTTTGTGGACATAGGTTTTGATTTTTCTTGGCTATAGAAGGTAAGTTGTGGGGCCTGGAATGGCTGAATGATGCAGTGTTTCAATATTGAACTATCTGAGGAACTGCCAGACTGTTTACCAAGGTGCCTGTATTCTCCACACATCAACAGTGTGTGAGGGCTGTAATTTTGGTAGTGCTTTATCAAGCTTAAATCATCCTTACCTGGCATAGGGTAAGACCTAATGAGACTTAGTATTCATTATGTTGCAAGTTACTTCGTTCTGAAATTCTCTGGTTTTTTAAACTCTTTTGAAAATGAAAATCAAGAAAATTGAACCAGTGACTTAAATGGAACTATTTAATTCCATTTTTAATTGACTAAGTTATATTTGCCTGCTTGTTTGAGTAATTTAAATATCAGAAGATTATATATACATATATATATATATATATATATGTACACACACACAAAATCCATTCTGATGTTTTGATATTAATTCTTTCACCTATCACAGAAACTGGCTATGTATTTTTTCAAGGGCCTATAGGATGACTTGTAGAAGAAGGAATGAGAGTAACATCTACGTTCTAATGTCTGTGGTGCATATTAGTGAAAATCACGTACTGTAGGAGTGATGCAACTGAATTTCAGAGAGAAAGACTTCTAGGGTTCATTCATGGTCAAATTAGTCATGATAGTTGAAGCTGGGATTTTAATTCAGGTATTTTCATTTCAAGTTTGTGTGTGTGTGTGTTTGTTCCCATAAAGCAGTTTTTTGCAAAATTCAACCCTAAATAATTGGTATTGGAATGATAGTTTTGTCGTTTCCTATTTAGACATTCTCTACCTGATTAGTATTGGCAGAATAAACAGAGAAGCCGTGAGCTGCAACGCATAACCTGGGGTTTGTGGGACCTAAGGACCAATTCTGGCAGAAACCTCAGATCCTATCCCACTGTATTCACACGTTCAGATTTTTTAAAAAATGTACCGAGTTTTCTTCTGTCTCTTTAATTCCACTTGGCATTTGTTATATTTAATGTTAGAAGCATAAAATACCTTTTTAGAACAAAAGTCTATTGTGGCATTATCTATTTGTAGAGTCTATGTAAGCAGAAAAATATCTTCCATCATTTCAGAATGGTCAAATACAAATGCTTCCCACAAGCTCACACTTTGCAAATACCTCCTCTTTTTTTAAGTGTAATAAGAAACTGAAACATATGCCCACATAAGAAATTAAAATCTATTTTTGATTCAGCTTTTGTTGGTCTGATATGGGAAATATAATGTTCCCCATTAAAACTAGGTGGATGGAGATGCACGTAATTGAGACATACATTTTAGGATAAAATCTCATAGATGTCAGATAACTAGAAGCTGCAACTAACACATATCGAACGTAAATTGTTACAATTTCACATTATGTAGTTTATATTCATTAACTCGAAGCAACCAAAGTGCTAGAAATTAGATAGCCCTTGTCGTCTCCATGTAATAAGTACATAAGAATGAGGCTTAGAAGTCAATTTTGCCTGAGTTCACCCAATTATAAAATAATAGAGGTGGACTTCACATCTCAGAATTACTCAGCATTAAAATCTGTTCTTTTTTCATTACACAGCTACCTTTAGGTCAAACTTCTAAAATCTAGTAAGAATGCCTGACATATCTTTAAAATATAAGACATTATTTTTAAAAAGCCTCCCAAGATATTCAGGGAACACATAATTCTTTTGTAAAATATGATACTAAGTAGGATGAAGGTCCATATATATTGTACTAATGACAAATTAGTTTTCCACATTACAAGTTAATAGGACTTTTTAAGACCAGTAGCCTCACCTGTACTACTGTGGCTACATACACACTGGGGTTCAATAACAGGGGTCTGCTTATTTGAGAGCCTGAACTCTGTTTCATTTCAAAAGAAGTCAAAAACTACTACTTAGAATATGGTGAATGTCTGTATACATGTGTGAATGTGGTTGTTTTTCATATAATTCTAGAAGACATGTTTCAAATAGTAAAAGAGTCAAGGATAAAAATTCTCCACATGTGTAATAGCCTCAAAGTTATTCAGGGAACATATAGTTCCTCCAAATGAAGGGTAAGTCGTGTATTTTCCTCCAAGAACTAACGAAGCACCATTTGAGATTAGCGCATTATATGCAAACTGATAGAAACCGAGATCCCACACGGAACCAGACCAGACCTTCTGACATGAGAGAAGTGTTTACTGGGGGAGGGACAGAGTAGCAGACTACCTAGCAGACCAAGGTAGCCCCGAGCTGAGGAAAGCATGGGCCTTTAAGCTCTTTTTTCTGGCGGGGGTGGGGTGGGGTAAGGAGATGTCCCTGGGCCAGAACAGGCTGAGCCCTGAGCTGCAGGGAGGGCGTCCAGGCCAGGAACCTGAACGGCAGGAGTTGCCCATGTCAGAATGACCTGAGCAGGTGAACTGCCAGAGCGAACGAGGGCGGGGATAGCTTTGTGGCTGAGGGCAACTGAAGTGGAACAGGTAAGGGAAGGAGAGAAATACTGAGAGTTAAAGTCTCCCCACGAGGGGGGTGAGGCTGGCTGCCTTGTGACTTATCACAAACACCTGCTGCAAAATTAGCTTTGGAAAGCTTGAAAGTAGCTTGTCACGTTTTAAAAGTAGATGACAACTCACATTGTTTGCCCTGTTATTGCAACTGGTTAACACTTTTGTAAAATATGATACTAAGTAGCATGAAGGTCCATATGTATTATACTAACAACAAATTAATTTTCCGCATTACAAGTTAATAGGACTTTTTAAGACCAGTAGCCTCACCTGTACTACTGTGGCTACATACACACTGGGGTTCAATAACAGGGGTCTGCTTATTTGAGAGCCTGAACTCTGTTTCATTTCAAAAGAAGTCAAAAACTACTATTTAGAATATAGTGAATGTCTGTATATATGTGTAAATGTGAGTGTTTTTCATATAATTCTAGAAGACATGTTTCAAACAGTAAGAGTTGAGGATAAAAATTCTCCACATGTGTAATTTAATATAATGTTAGATACATTTTTTTAAGAAAAAGACTTGAATGAGACAGCAAGGACATGATCAAGATGGGCATCTCTGTGAACGAGAGAATAGGAACTCTTCCCGAAGGGTATGGAAATGGTCAAGGGTGGCCTCATGTTTTCCTCCTGCAATTGAAAGCATCTCCATATATTGTGAATTCCACTCAAACTTAATAGAGAGACAGACAGACAGAGACACAGATGACAGAGGCACACAAAAAGAGGCAAAGACAGAGAGATAGAGACAAAGACAGTGGCAGAGAGGAAAAAAACAGAAGCAGAGTGGGAGACGGAGGGAGAGAGAGAGACCTGATTCATTATCTAACCAAAGAGTGGAAAATCTAGCCAAGAATTTAAAGAAAATAAGTATCAAAAAATAAATTACATTAGTCTCTAATTAAAGAAATTATATATAAAATATAAATATAACACAAATGTACACATATAATTTATTTTGTAATATCCTAGGTTTATTCATTAAACTTAGGCTACGTGGAGAAAGACATGGAAGACCGTAAGACCTGTTATGGATGCTCAGCATGGACTAAACAGGCTTGAGTCTCAGCTAAGACACTCCTCACAAGGGTAGCCAGGGACAAATTACTTACTCTTTCCAGACCTTAAAATACTCATCCATAAAATAGCAATATTAAAGAAAGTTTTGTAAAGGTTAGACATTTTAATAAATGTAAAAGTTCTCAGGCTAAAACGACATATTCTAAATAATATGTGAAAGTTACTCAAGTGGCAGTTCTCTCTGTATTCCTGTGGACCATGGCTTTGCTTAGAAGAGATCATTCCAGCAGAAAAGTTGAGAGAGGGGTCTACCCATGGATGACCCAGCCCACGCTTTCCACTCCTCAGAGCAGCCTGATTTCAGATATAAGGGTTCTATATCCATTCCCATGGCAGATATTGTGCTAGATGTGGGGAAATGCTTTTCTGAGCAGAAATTTTAATTCCAAGGGAAATAATACTGAAGATGGAACAAGGCACAGTCTCAGATTCTGTTTTCCCATGAATACTTTACATCGTTTGAGTAGCCTATCTCACATTTGTAAAGCTCTGCCTTTGAAGGCTCTCTTCTTGGCAACGTAGAATAGAGAATGAGTGTGACACTTCAATTTTCAAATGTGTGGGAGCTCCTCAATCTGTGATGGGATTCTGGCACAATAAACACTGAGAACTGAAAAATATCATAAGCCAAAAATGCGGTAAGGACATGTGACATACTGACCATCATAACTTAGCAGCCCAAGTACCCTATAAAGTACCTGCTGTCCACCCTCATGACCATGTGGCCCTGCCACTGTCCAGCATGGTAAGAGTGTCAGTTTGCAAGCTGCTAACCCAGAAAAATACCAATATTCAAACTTCAAAGGGGTCTAACGAATATGTGCCACTTTTGTAGCATTGTGAAGCTGAAAAATTACTGACTCAAACTACCATGGATTGGGGACTGTGTTCATTTATTATTGTATTGTGTAGCCCTTTTGTATTTCAATGCAGTCTAAAAAAGTATATTAATAGAAACATTAATACATATGTGTAGCTTTTAAATGTTCCAACATAATTGGAGTAAAAACCCTGTGCATCTATATCAATAGAATATTAAAATATAATGCTGAGCATGGTGGTGGCCAAAGCCAAATGACAGCTTCTCAGATCAATTTTCTGTTGGCACTTTGGAAGGAAGGTCAGGGAGGACTAGGAAAATAGGTCATCGATATCACAAAAGAGAAAGTATCACTGTTTTATATGTAATTTTAGAATTAATTGTCACTTACAAACCTTGGAGAATAGAGTGGCTATCTCCCTGGGTATTTTACGAGAGGCTGTGTGTATAATGGAATGTATTACATAGCTTTAACTGTGTGTGGAATACAATAGTCTGTGTGGGATTTCAGAAGTAAATCTAATCAAAAAGTAATATAACATTTTCATTAAATTACAGTGACTGTGCTGATAAACATCAATACCTTAAGTATCAGTGTATATAAAACATATGCAAAAGAATGTGCTTAGCTTTACATAGACAAAGCTATGAAAATACCTATGTATCAATAGTAAAGTGGATAAAAATTTATATTCTATGCAGCCAAAATGTATAGCAGTACAAAGAAGAAAGTACCATTGAGCCTAATAACATGGACATATCTCACAGGTAATATATTGATCGAAAGACCTCGGATAGCAATTATTTCATTTAAACAAATTTCAAATAGTAGAGATACTATATTTTAAGTCAAATATACAGTTAATACAAGTCTTTCTATACAACTACTATACAAGTAGTAGTTACCCAGTAGGGAGGGACAGCTGCAGATATTGCTTGGGAAGAAGCATAGGCAGTGGACAAAATCTGTGTCCTGATCTTCTAGACAGTTGTGAGTATTTTATACACATATGTACACACTTTACACATTAAGTTACAATGTGATTTACTACACAATTAATCTCAAAATATGAAAGAGAAAATTAAAAGGTAAATGGAGAAATTGCAAAGGAGAGACGTGTGTAGGAGGAGGGTTATGAAACTGAGTTCTTGAAAATATTAAACCAAAATCCAGTTGATTACCTTATGTGTTTAAAGATTTAGAAGTTTGTGCTGTGCTCTGAACAATCCCCTGGAACATTAGAAAATTATTTCTGGCTGAGATTATCACAAGCCAAATAAACTAAAAACAATGAAGCTATTTTTTTTAACCCAGAAAGTGCAGGAAATGAAAAAAGAAAGAACAAAGATTCAGTATACACCACTTGACTAGGCAGTAGGTGATATTCATAGTGCCAAAATAGTAATGGATATTTGCCATTGATTAAGACAAAAACTAAGTGATCACTACGCTGGGATAATAGTATCAGGGCAACTAGTAAGTGAGGTAGAGGAAAATCAGATACTTATTTTTATAAATGTTATAAGCATAAAAAGTAGTGGATAATTCCTGGAATTAAAAATTTATAACAAAGTAGTAGGGATCATCAAGAAAACTTATTGAAATGATCCAAGAAAAGGCAATTACACCATATTATTAGAAATATGAATGCTAATACCATTAAACATCGAAGAGATGAAAATAGCTACAGCTTTTTACAATTTCAAAGTGAGGAAGAATAGTAGTAGTGATGGACCATAAAGGTATTGTGCAAACCTAAAATATGCAAAAATCTTAATAATTAATATAAGAAATTACAAGTGTTCTTTAGCCTTAAAAATTGTTGTTGAAATATTGAAAGCTCTATCAACTATAAGTATAATGAAATAAAAATCTTAAATTATTAAATAAATAGTTCATAAATTTTTTAAATGATGCATTTTACTGAAATTATAAAACAATTTAAAATCACACAGTGCTAATTGTATCATTATGTATGCCAATTATATTACTAAAGAAATAAATATTTAAGTATCAAATTATAAAACAATAAATTATAGTTTTTAAATGGCATTTATTTGAATATGTTTAATGTATATTTGTTATCTTGTTATTTAATACGTTAGAAACCTTGAAAATTTAAGTGTCTTATTTCTTTGTGAAAAACTTGTTGAATGGAAGTTAAATAGTACTTGCCTATTTTTACAGTGTAATTTGTGACATCGAGTGTCTTTTCTAAGCCTTAGCAAATTGTCATACCCTTTTCTAAGTTTGGTTCAATTTCCAATGTTTTACCCTTCATTCTTTCAATGTTGTGAAATACAACTAAGAGTTTCCTGACTGTGAAGTGTCTTGCCGATGTCATATCTCTGGAATGTTTTTGCTGTTTTTTTGTCACAATCGTTTTCCTCATCTATGCTGACAGATTTACCTTCTACTATGTCTTGAATGGTGTGGTGTCAGCCTTCATACTGTCGGCAATTTCTTCACAACTCCCTGTATGGTGGGTTCAAGCTACACTTCTACCATTGTCTCTTTACCTTCATTGCTGGACTTTGGTTTTGTTGGCCAGTTCTCCCTTCCCATTATACCTTTTTGTGTAATTATGTAGGTTTTACCATGAGAGACGATAAGATAGCACACCTATTCGCTTTGTTCTCTTTTCATGCACTAAAAAATAGAAGCACAGTGACCACTTTCCACAGGAGTTGGACATGATTGGTCACTGAGCATCATGTGTATATGTTATTTTCATTGTAATTTTTAGACAAAGGAATTTGCATTTTATGCAGTTTTTCACAGCTAATATACCATAGCCACTGCATAAGTTAAATTATGCTCTGGGGAGGGAGATCTGTACCCTGACACTGTACCATGTTTGGAGTTGACTGTACCACCCATATGCATTAGTTACTAATATTTAACAAATCACCATAAGTGGTCTCATGAGAGAATGAGCAATTGTTCTCAGGCTCATAAGTGTATAAGTCTATTTTATGAAGCTATTTTACTGTGAAGTTGACTCAGTTTGACTATGAGCTGTGCCGATTGGAAATAGATGTTTTCCATGTGTCTCCCATTGCATTTGAGTTAGTGAGATATCAAGGGTTTGTAGATATTTGAAGAACAAAGTTTTGATTAGTTCAATCTGCTATCACTCTAAAGGAAAAGCATGTGCTAAAGCCAAGTTGAGCGACAGTGGTTCAAGAAAGTATATTCTGCTCATACTGCAGTGACAAAGGTAATGAAGATTTGCTGACATACGATACAAGCTGCCGTGCCAACTGCCATTTGGTAGCTCAAATGCCAGAGCTCTGTTTTTAAGCTTCCATGATCCATTGGTAACACTTTTACATGTCATCATTTTGACCATTTCCATTAAAAGCTCAGACATTAAGACATAGACACCTGTCATTTGGATAAACATCAAATATAGCTGTGACTGTAAAGATAGACTGGAACACAAGGCTTAACTTGTGGTCAGAATCAGGGTATTTATGATTCCCATCTCCCTAAATTTAATTTACCTATCCAGAAGTTCATGTTGCTCTATATGATGGGACCAGCTTGGTTCCAGAAACTTTATGAAGTAGCAGAGAATTTGCACCCTTAGTGTAGGCTCTTTTGAATGACTGATAAAGTTTGCAACACGTGTATGTCTAAAAATATAGTAAGTTTGTGCTCCTTTTGTGAAGTTCTGCCTCTGAGTAATCACTTCTGTGAAATAATTGAGAAATAAAGGTAGAGAGAAGTTATCTCTCCAAAACTTCCAAAATGTTTGAAGGCCACATGTCATGGACCATGTAACGAATTATAGTAGAAAGAGAAACACGAGATCCGGGGAAGATGGCGACCGGGTGAGCAGCAAGGGAGCGAACCTCCTTAATAAACACCACCAGCTCGAGACAGACTTGGTGAGCGTGAATGCCGGAACCTCGGCTGGGAAGTTTAAACTGGGCGTATTTCTCTGAGATGCCGGGGGAGATGTGGTAGGGCGGACCAGGCTGCCGGGGCAAGACGTGGGAAAGTC
>PVLD010034805.1:0-12351 GCA_004027595.1 Dinomys branickii | reverse complement strand
TAGAGGCCAAGATCAGCCCTGTACCCAGCACTAATCATAATTCAGCCTTGGCAGGTTTATGCATCAGTTTCGGGCTCTTACTTGGACACTAAGACAGAACTGTGAACAACAGATGGATTTTATTATTATTACTTTTCTTTGATATTTTCTTTTCCTTTTTGTCTGGTTCTTTTGCTTTCTTTTTTCTTTTTCTTTTTAGGTTGTTTAGCATTTTCCCTTTAGTTTTGTCTTGTGCTACTCATCTTTTTCTCTTTCCTCAACTATCACTTATGATTTTGTGTTATTTTCTTGTGAGTCAACACTGCCTTTAGCCTTTCCAGTTTTCCTTGATAATCTTTTGCTTTCTCCTTCATTCTTTCCCTCTTGCTCTCTTCTCCAATTTTCCAAAGATTGAGTGATCATCTTTTGTCCTCCAGCCTTCCTTCTACTATATTTGTCTTCATTTATCTCTTTTGTGTCCTACCCTCTTAAATTTCCACAACACAGGATAAAATCACTCTACTAAGGGGAAACTCTTTTCACACAATTTCCTCATTTATGTTAGATTTTCTTATATACCTGTAGATATTGCTCCTATTGTTAAAGATGTCAAATTAATAGTTACCAAGGTTATGATTTTCAAGGCTGTGCTTCATGATACTGTTATTATTAATTGTACAAGTTTACCCAAGATGTACTATCCATTGTAATAATTTTTTTCAGTTCTATGAAAACACTGTGATTATCTGGGGTCATAACCATCACCATGGTCCACTACTAAAGGACTAAGTGCTCAGGAAAATAGATAGCAACTTCTGATCATTAATAAATAGAGAAGGTAGGATTGTGAAACTGACACAAAGAGAAAGAACCACCTACACCTAGAAGAATCTCTGAATAACAAATATTTCTAAAGGAAGCCTTGATTTTAATGATAAAGCTATCTAAAATAAGCAATTTTTAAGCATCAATACAGAAAACAAAATAAAATTTGAAAACATAAAATGACAAGGCTGGATCTCTGGGTCAGGGAGGAGCTTCATCCACAAAGCAACATCTGAGTGGCCCACCTGTGCGGATCTATGGGTAGGTGAGGCATGAGCCCATGTGATCCGCCCTGGAACTTTGGGTCAGGGAAGAGCTTGGTCCACAAAGCAGCATCTGAGCAGCCCACCTCTGTGGAATTCTGGGCAGGTGAGTCATGCCCATGCTCCACCCTGGAACTCTGGATCTGGGAGGAGCTCAGTCCACGAAGCAGCATCTGAGCAGCCTTCTGAGCAGAACTCTTGGCAGAAAGCTTAAGGGACACTTTCCTGAAGAGAGGGATCCATTGGAGCAGCCTTTGCAATGGACCTTTGCCCGGTGAGCTGTCTGGGTAATTTGTAGCTTAATACTTTTCATCTGACATCCAAAATGACAAGACAGAGGACCACAATGCAGTCTCAGAACTCAACCCCACAGAGAACAAGTCCTGGAAACAATGATATAGGAGAACAAGGAGGCCACACACCTGCAAATCCTGAAATGATTGCATCTGAAGTAAAGAAACAACTCCATCAGGCCATAGAAGAGATGAAAGCAGAAATAATCTCTCAGGCACAAAATGAAGTGAAAATAGTAATGGAAGAAATGCTCCACACATATAGAGAAGAAACAGATAAAACAATAGAAGAACATAGGAAACAAATGGAATCATTACATGAGCAATTTAGGAATGAATTACAATGAATGAAACAGGCTCAAGGAGATTGCCAGGAAATGAAAACTTCCACTGAAAGCTTGCAAAACAGCTTCAATGAAGCCAGAGATAGAATTTCAGATCTTGAAGACAGCATGGCAGCTAGTGAGCGTGAAAGGAAGGATCTCATAAAGTCATCAAGGATCGAGAAAAAATCAATCTAACAGCTGCAAGATGAGGCAAAAAATAATAATATCCGAGTAATAGGAGTCAGAGACATGGCAAGAGACAACACAAATGATATAAAAAGAATATTTGCAGAAAATTTCCCAAGTAAGGTAATAGATACTGAAGTACAGTTAATTGAGGCATGTAGAACTCCAACAAGCCATAATCCAAATAAAGCCACACCCAGATATATAATAGTCAAGGTCCCAGACATCCAGGAAAAGAACACAATATTAAAAGCTGCTAGAGAAAAGAAAAAAGATCACCTATAAAGGAAAGCCCATCAGAATCACAGCAAACCTCTCAACAGAAACCATGAAATTAAGAAGAGCTTGGAGTGAGGTATTACAGATTCTGAGACAAAACAGCTTCCAACCCATATTGATGTACCCTGCAAAACCATCCTTTAAATTCAATGGAGAAATAAAATATTTCTATTACAAAGAACAACTGAAGAACTTCATGAGCGCAAAACCAGCATTACAAAAATTACTAAAAGATATTCCAGACAGAGAAAAAAGTGACCACAATCTCAAGAACAACAATAGAAAGGAACCCTCAAAGAGAGCAAGCAAATAAATAGCAAAAGTAGGAAAACAACAAGTAACTGGTATGACAAGAATAAGCCAACATATAACCATTATAACCATTAATGTAAGTGGCCTAAATTCACCAGTCAAAAGAAATAAAATGGACAGATTGGATTAAGAAACAAAATCCATGATATGCTGTATAGAGGAAACACATTTATCTCAAAAGGAAATCCACATGCTGAAAGTTAAAGGATGGAAAACAATTCTCCATGCAACAGGCTCCCAGAAAAAGTGGGGTAGCTATAATGTTG
Organism: Dinomys branickii; assembly: GCA_004027595.1. NCBI lineage: Eukaryota > Metazoa > Chordata > Mammalia > Rodentia > Dinomyidae > Dinomys > Dinomys branickii. Next base: position 9,622 of record PVLD010034805.1, on the reverse strand, counting down.
CAGACAATGTAAACTTCAAATCAAAAACAATCAAAAGAGTTAAAGAAGGCCACCACATACTGGCTATGGGAAAGCTGCAAGAAGAAGAGATAACAATCCTAAATATTTATGCATTAAATAATGCAGGACTAAACTTTATAAATCAAATCTTAACATACATGAAAAATCAAATAATTAATAACACTATTGTAATAGGGAACCTAAACAACCTGCAGATGCAAAGAGACAGGTCAACTGGACATAAAACTCAGCAAAGAAATAACATATTTGAGGCAAATGTGTGAACAAATGGACTTAGTAGATGTATACAGAGTGTTCAAACACACAACATCAGATACACATTTTTCTCAGCAGCACATGGGTCTTTCTCTAAAAGAGACCACATTTTAGCCCATAGAGCATATCTACCTAAATGCAAAAGAACTGAAATTATCCCATGCATATTATCTGACCACAGTGCAATGAAATTGGAAATTGATGACAAAGAGAACTCCAAAAACTCCAGAAAAGCTTGAAAATTAGACAACAACCTCCTCAATAACCAATGGGTCAAAAAAGAAATTAGAAAATACCTACAAACAAATCAAAATGCAAATAAAACCTACCAGAATCTGTGGGATGCAATGAAAGCAGTCCTCAGAGGGAAATTTATAGCAATGAACTCATATACAAAGAAAACACAAAGAGAGCAAATAAATAGCCTAATGCTACACCTCAAACTTTTAAAAGAAGAGGAACAAGCCAAACTAAAAGCCCAAAGAAGGGAGGAGATTATAAAACTCAGGGCAGAAATTAATGCAATTGAGATGAAGAAAACTGTACAAAAAATAAGTGAATCAAAGAGTTGGTTTTTCAAAAGAATAAATAAAATTGATAAACCCCTAGCCAACCTTATCAAAAAAAGAAAGGAAAGAACTCAAATTCATGCAATAAGGAATGAAAAGGATGAAATCACTACAGATCCCACAGAAATTCAAAAAGTCATTAATACCTACTTTGAAAATCTTTACTCCCATAGGATAGAATACTCAGAAGAAATGGACAGATTCCTAGAAATGTGCAAATTACAAAAATTGAATCAGGAATATATACCCAATATCAATTAATGAGATTGAAAATATTAAAACCTTACCGACCAAGGAATGCCCAGGCTCTGATGGATTCACAGGAGAATTCTATAAAACATTCAGAGAAGATTTAATGCCAGCACTCCTCAAACTCTTTAATGAAATTGAAAAGCAAGCAACTCTACCTAACTCATTTCTGGAGGCAAGTATTATACTGATATCAAAACCAGAGAAGGTCACAACCAAGAAAGAATACTATAGGCCAATCTGTCTAATAAAAATAGGTGCAAAGATGCTCCACAAAATACTAGCAAATAGAATGCAGGGAATCATAAGGAAAATTATACACCATGACCAGATTGGGTTTATTCCAGGAATGCAGGGATGGTTCAATATTCACAAATCAATTAATGTAATACATCATACCAGTACAGCCAAAGGCAAAAACCACATGATCATCTCAATAGATCTGGAAAAATCTTTGGATAAAGTCCAACATGCATTCATGTTAAAAACCCTAAAAAAAAAATAAGAATAGATGGCCTCTACCTCAATCTGATCAAAGCCATCTATGACAAACCAACAGCCAACATCATACTAAATGGACAAAAACTGAAAGCTTTCACTTTAAAGTCAGGAACAAGACAAGGATGTCCACTGTCACCACTCCTATTCAACATAGTTCGGCATACGTTAGCCAGACCAATTAGACAAGAAAGAGAAATAAAAGGAATAAGGATAGGAAAGGAAGAAGTTAAACTATCACTATTTGCAAATGACATGATACTTCACATGGAAGACGCCAAAAACTCCACAAGAAAACTCCTTCAATTAGTTGACAAATTCATCAGAGTAGCTGGATACAAAGTCAACACCCAAAAATCAATAGCATTCCTATACATGAACAACAAACAGACTGAGAGAGAAATTAAGGAATCCATATCTTTTACAATAGCATCCATGAAATTCAAATATTTAGGAATTAATAACAAAGGATGTAAAAGATTTATTCAATGAAAACTACAGTACTCTGAAAAAAGAGATCAAAGAGGATTTCAATAAATGGAAAAACATCCCCTGCTCATTGTTAGGAAGAACCAACATTGTGAAAATGGCCATACTACCAAAATTATTGTACAGATTCAATGCAATTCCCATTAAACTACCATTAGCATACATCGCAGATCTAGAGAAAACATACCTTAAATTCATCTGGAACCACGAGAGACCCATAATAGCAAAAGCAATCCTGGGCAACATGGACAAGTCAGGTGGAATCACAATCCCTGACCTGAAATTATACTACAAAGCTACTGTAATAAAATGAACCAGGTACTCGGTAAAAATCAGACCTGAGAATCAGTGGAACAGACTGGAAGATGCAGCCATAACCACACACTCAGCCACCTAATATTTGACAAAGGGTCCAAGCAAGCTGAATGGAAAAAATATAGCCTGTTTAATAAATGGTGCTTGAAAAATTGGCGGCCAAAAACTGAAAATAGACCCAAGTCTATCTCCATGCACCAAGCTCAAGTCAAAATGGATCACAGATCTCAATATTAAAACAAAAACTCTAAATCTGTTGCAATAAAGGAACCCTTCTCTAATATTGGTGAGAGTGTGGAGAAGTTCAAATATTGTAAAAAATCAATGTAGAAATTCCTCATAATCTAGGATTACAGGTCCTATTTTACCCAGGGATTCCCATTTTGCATATCTTCCTGAAGGAATTAAAACCATCACTTTCAGTGATATATGCTCACCCATGTTTATAGCAGCATAATTTGTAGTAGCTAAATTTCCGAAATGGCCCAAATGCCCATCAACAGATGAATGGATAAAAAAGATGTGTTTTTTTAGATGATAGAGTAGGACTTGTCCATAAAGAAGGATAAATTTGAGACATTTCTAGGTAAAAGGCTGCACTTCCAGACTGTATTCCTAAGTGAAATAAATCAGACACCTGTGTAAATACCACATTTTCTTTCTGGTGTGAGAAACTGAAAGTGTAATTAAGGACCAAAATGCATGACTGATATTGTGATATAAGAAAAAGTTGTTCAAAAAGAAAGAGGATATAGGGACAGGGAAGGGAAAAAGGAACAAAAGGAAAAGACAAAAGAGAAAAGAAAGATAAAATGGAAACAAAACTTTATAAATAAGGAGTGGAAGAGGGGTTCAAGTGAGAAGAGAGAAAGGAGAAAAAAAGTGAATCAAGATATACCATAGAAGTACAAATTCCCTATGATGAATGTGACCATTATATATATATCTAAATTATACCAATAAATTTTATGTAAATAAATATAGAGAATTAAAATTATGTATGAAATATCTATTAATTCTTATTAATTGTGCACATTAGTGGGCTTCACCTTGATGTTTCTGTATATGCATAGATAATGTTTTGATTCTATCCACCATCCTTCCACTCTTTTCTACCCTCTGTTTTTCTCCCCCCTCCCTGATATCCTCCCCTTCACAAACAAATACTTTTCCTACTTTCTGGTCATCTTTTTTTTTTGTTTTCAAATATGGGACATGTCACATTTGCTGTCTGTGTCTAGTTAGCTTGCTTAACATGATTACATGCAGTTGCATCCATTTTCCTGTATGTGGAATGATTTTATTTTAATTTTGGCTGAATAATACTCCACAGTGTACCTGTCATGCATTTTGTTCATTCATTCACTGAAGAACATCTAGGTTGATGTTATCATTTGGCAATTATGAATAGAGTTGCAAGAAATCTAAGTGTGCAGGTATTTCTTTTGTATTCTCATTTTATCTCCTTTGGATATGTACTTGGGAATGGTATAGCTGAATGATATGCTACGTTTTAGATCTTTATTGAACTTCCATACTGACTTCCATGCTGGTTATACTGACTTACAGCCCAATCTACAGTTTATGAAGATTCTTTCATTTCCACAGACTTTTTGTAATTATTACTATTTTTCATACAGCCATTCAGGCTATGCTGAGATGGAATCTTAATCAAGTTTTGATTTGCATTTCCCTGATCATTGACAATGGTGAGCACTTTTTCCAGAAATGAACCTAAAAAGTTATTAATAGGATTATGTCAAATTAAAAAGCTTCTGCACAGCAAAAAAAACAATCAAATGAGTAAAGAGCAGTCTACAGAAAGGGAGACAATCTTTGCCAGATACTCTTCCAACAGAGGATCGACACCCAAAAGGTAAAAAGAACTGCAAACATGTTTAAACAAAAGAACATGTAATCCAATTTACATATAGGCAAATTATGAGAACAAACACTTCTAAGAAGTCAACTAGCTTGAAAATCTTATGATGGATGCCAAACACTGTGTATTTCATTATAAAATACCTCCTAAGTATTCTTGTTCTTTATTCAGGAACACAGCTTATTTACTTGGAAATAGATTTATCTGTTTATACATTGCTTTTAATTCTTTTACATCAGGCTAGAATATTGCTCAATGTTGTCTACATTATTGCAAAACTTTTCTGATACCCAGTTCCCCCAGATTTTTAGTTCTGTAATCTTGCCAGTGGAAACAGGAACTGTGTCTAGTTGTACATGAACACAGGCCCTATTGCTTTAATCTTTTTTTTTTTTTTTTTTTTTTTTTTTTTTTTTTTTTTTTTTTGCGGTACTGGGGATCAAACTCAGGACCCTGCGCTTGCTAGGCAAGCGCTTATTCCACTGAGCTATATCCCCAGCCCTCCTATTGCTTTAAATTAGATGGTTCTTTACCTAGACTTAGTTAGTTTTACTATATATATATATATATATATATATATATATATATATATAATCAGTACACATATGAATACTCAAAGGAGGCCCTGTAATATATCTGGAATATTCGATGTGTGTAACTCTTAACTCTCCTATTTTTTAGTTTGCTAAACTTACATACGTTCATAGAAATTGACTCTACTTTGATCACTCCCTGAGCTCTATATTTTGTTGATTCAACTCAGGAAATCTCACAAGATTAACCTAGATTTCACTTCCTGCATCATCATCATCTGAAAACTCACTAAGTCCAGCAAACATGTAAATTTGTAGGGACCACCTTGGTTTTTCTCTGTCACTCAGTGACAGAATGCTGTCTAGAATCTCGTGATGTTCATTGTTTCATATATTTGTTTTGTGTTTTGGTTATTTTAAAAAAATGATATATTCAGTCTTTGTTATTTGACCTTGGTGAAAGATAAAGGCAGTTTAAACACATTTCTAAAATGTATGTCCAGAACTTTATCAGAATGCAAAGCTCTTAAGCAATTGTTGAGAGTTCTAAGGCAGACTATGTAGCAATTATGATATTATATTTTTGTTGAACTTGGGATCAGACTAGAGGGATGACATGGCACTGAGGAACTTTGGAAGGCAAGCGGTTTTACTAAGCTAGTTAGCTGGGGGACAAAGAGGTCCAAATCACCAGCCTTGTCTTGGAGTGAAACAGTTATTTATATAAGTTTTATGAGGAAATATAAAAAGCAGATAACAGGATAATCTACAGTTGCTTACAAATGTCTTGTCATACATTGTTAGGCAGAAATTATCCTATGTCTCCTAATTGGGGTTACTATCTGTTATGGCTTGTGTGTAGATATCCTCCCAAAGCTTCATGCAGTCATGAGTGGGCTTCTAGAGTTTATAATTGATTCACTGTCCAATGCTGAGATTATAGATATGAGTGCTATACCCACCCTGGGGCTTGTATACAATATAAGGTTTGGAGAGGCTTGCTCTCTGCTGCTCCTCCATTTTTGCTTTTGCTACTTTTGCTATTTTCTGCCACCATGAACTGTTGTCCTCTGACATGTGCCACCTGCCTAGGAGCCAACTGATTATGGACTGCTCCACAAACTGTGAGCTAAATAAACCTTTCCTTCCATAATTCTGAATGTAAGGTATTTTTTCCTAGCAATGACAGAAAAGTAACCAGGACACTATCCTATAACAAAGAGGTCCAGGCTATGGTGAGCAGGAAGAATAGATCATTGCCTAAGACTGAACTTACCTGTTCTTGAGATAATGTCTTCTAAAACCTTGAAAGCAAGCAAAACATAAAAGGATGCACCCTTGGTTGAGCCACACTTATCTTACAGCTGGCATGGAATATTAAGACTTGCTAAGTTTTATATTTTTCTAACCATGGGAACTTCCCAGTTCCATCTTTGTATAGTGTTAGAAATATAAGCTTTTACATTTTCTTTAGATTTAAAATTGCCTCTCAAATATTATTCAGTTATCTGTCATTATAACAAATACCTGGGATAAAGCAATTCAAAAATTAAAAGGCTTATTTTGGCTCATGTCATTGTCAGGGAGCACGTTGTGCATACAATCAGTTCATAGCTGAAAAGTGAAAAGACACAACAAAACGAAGGGACAGGGACCTCGTATTCTTTTTTGATGAAGTACAAATCAGTGACTTGAAGACCTCCTTATAGAGCCTGGCTGTTGAAGTTTCTACCATCTACAATAGCTCCACACTAGAAACTAAGCATTTAACACATGGGTCCTGGAGGGAATTCCAGATTGAAGCTCTTAGGTGTCATTACCCTCTTTCTTTGGAAGCTTAGGTCCAATTGCTTGCTGGGATTCTTTCCCTTTATTCTCTTGTTTTAAGACTATTTATGGAAGTTAGTCAGCCTCCATGTAATGTTCCTTTTATATCTCATTTCTTTATCAGAATCTTCGTTTTACAGAGATTGCTATAAACTACCTTCCTAGCTGCTTTGGTCTCACAATTATACAAATTCTGTATTTGTAGAAGTTTCTTGAAACTAAGCCTCTACACATCCCATAAAGGGCTGCTAGCAAGCAGACCAGGTGGTGACATCACCTTGTTTATTTCATTTTTTCAAATTTTTATACTGCTGCATTGTTTGACATGTTATTAGAGACAGCTAGCTTAGGTAGAAATATTGTAGGCAGTTAGGCAGGGCTAGGCCCTCAACAGGTCAATGCAGAAAGCATCTGTTGCTGGAGGTATATTCACTGATGGCCAGACTTCAAAAAAGAGGAATTAGATACCCATACACTTCCAGTAGGTATGAAGAGTTGTAATTGATATATTAAATAGACATAAATCACCTTGGGGAGGACAGAACCTCTTTATCCCACCCCTTCCAAGAAAGTTCTTATCATCTCATGTGCACTTGCTATGTGACCTGCTTCTCAATTTGATCCTGGTTGAATCAATATTACCTAAGAGTCTATATTTGTGGCAATCTTATAGGTCGACTATAGCTTTATCACATCTCACACATATCCTGTGATTTTTTCCAATTGGGAGAATGTTACCTCAGCCCTGTACTTGTAACCTTATTGATTGATTATAGTTCTGTCCCACCTTGAACCCACCTCACCTTCATGGCTTTGCTAAATAAAACACCCTTGAGAAATGGGATTGGCAGACTACCCACTTTCAGGGTCACTTGTGTCTCAGACAGAAACTTTATTTCCTTTCAACAAATTCTCCCTATTTTTACCCTCTTCTGTTCCTAGCATTCATTCCTCAATTTTAGAGAACATGAACTTGGCATTTTAGACATCTAACAGGTTGGGAGTTTATTTTCCTTATATTAATTTTACATTAAATCCAGCTATGAACCATAAATTTTAATTAATTCATATTTCCTCTCTGGATCAGTCCATAAAGTCAGGGAATGCTGGTGTTTTAGGCAGTGAAATTAGTTATAAATACTACGTGCAGTTAGTGCTGGGACTTCAACATAAACAATGAAGCCAGAGGCATAGTCACTTAAGGCCAAGCTCTAATAAAAAGGAAGGACTATACACTCAAACTTCCACTAGGGATGAATAGCAGTGATTGATATTCTAAACAGGCATCAATAACTGAGCATGGTAGCCCATGCCTGTGACTCAGTACTCAGGAAGCTGAAGCAGGAGGATCTCAGGAGTTCAAAGCTAACCAGAACTATATAATGAGACCCTATCTCAAAAAATAATAAATAGACATCAATCATCTTGGATGGGGGATCAAAACCTCCCTAGCTCATTCCTGCCCAGAAAGCCCTTGTTTGTTCCAGGTATGCTTGCTTTCCCATTTGATCCCCATTTAATTAATATTACTTAAGCTACTATTCTAGTTGTAATCTTATTGACTGACCATAGTTTTGCTCCACCTCATACCCAACTTGTGACTTCCCATTGGATCAGTATTAACTAACTCACTGTACTTTTAATCTTATTAGTTGACTATAGTTTTGTCCTACCTTGAACCTGGCTCACCTCAGAGCTTTGCTCAAGATAATACCCTTGCAAAGCAGGCTCAGCAAGCAACCCACTGTCTGAGACCCCTTCTGTCTCTCTTAGAGAGAAACTATCTTCCTCTCAATAAATTATTCATACTCTTAAGCTACACTGTTCCTAGAATTCATTACTCCATTTTAGAGGATACAAACTCAATGTTTTGGACACCTGGCAGGTTGGGATTATAGTTCCCTTATTATTTGGAGGTCCTATGTCACCTATATATCATCCTCTGTATCACTGAAATCTAAAGATAAGTTTCCTTGACCATTTGAAAATGTAATAATGAAAATATTCATCATGTGAGAAGCATACAGTGACTAGTAACCTGAAATTAGTGCATTCAAGATCTAAAAGACATTTTATGTTTTCATTTGATGAAATGTTAGAATTAAATATCTTGCAAAGATGAATTCTTATAATTTGCTCTAAAGTTAGAAGATCACATTCAAACTATAACCTTTTAAATGAAAAATAATATGTGTACATGGTCAGTTAAATTTATGCATAATAAAAGCTTTATTCAGGCCCTCCTCCTTTGAGCTTGACACGGGAAAGCAGCATCTAAGCAGCCTATCTCTGTTGACGGGTGAAGACTGTGCCTGCAACCCACCCTGCTCCTTTGGGACAAGGAAAGAGCTCAGCCTGGGAAGCAGCATGTAAGTGGCCCATCTGTGTGGAGCTCTGGGTGGGTGAGGCCTGCACATGCACTCCACCCTGCTCCTTTGGGACAGGGAAGGAGCTCTGCCCCAGGAACCAGTGCCTGAGCAGCCCATCTCTGCTGGTGGGTGAGGCCTGTGTCCTGAGGCAGCCCCAGGCTCTATGGTCCTCTAGGTTGGGAGGTGAGGCCTGCTCTACTTTGACCAGCTACCTGAGGATTCCAGAGCAGCAGCCCTTGTCTAGCCACTATCAGTTCCATGGCTGAGACTCACATGCTTTCCATCCATGCACTGGAGATCCTGGTACCAAAGGTCAGCATTCCCCCACAATCGCAGTTGTGGTCTGAGCTGTGAACTCCAGCAATTGCTGGGGGATCCTGGGCCAAGTGGTCCACGGCCTTCTACCATCATGGGATGTTTGATATCCAGGTAAACTAGGGTCCCTAGAGTCCTTCAGTGAGCTGCCTGGGTAGCTGGAAGCTCAGCACTCTTCATCTGATATTAAAAATGACAAGATGCAGGAGCAAAATGCAATCTCAAAACTCAACTCCACCCAGATCAAGTCCAGGAGACACTGACATAGGAGAACATAGAAGGCACATACCTGAAATCTCT
>PVLD010034804.1:0-12353 GCA_004027595.1 Dinomys branickii | reverse complement strand
TGGGACTTTCCCACGTCTCGCCCCGGCAGCCTGGTCCGCCCTACCACATCTCCCCCGGCATCTCAGAGAAATACGCCCAGTTTAAACTTCCCAGCCGAGGTCCCGGCATTCATGCTCGCCAAGTCTGTCTCGAGCTGGTGGTGTTTATTAAGGAGGTTCGCTCCCTTGCTGCTCACCTGGTCGCCATCTTCCCCGGATCAGTGAGCTCACAGAAGTCCATGCTATCCAGGCTTTTGCTTCTGTGTAGTCTCCCTTTAATTCGCCTTAAAGAAGGTTTTCCTTGGCTGACACTAGAAGTAGCACCATTAGGATTCTCAGAGGATGGCGTTACCCACAGCTTCCTCTTGAGCGGCAGGAGGCTGCCGCGGTTGGAGGGGGTGACGCCGATGGCCATCAGACTGAGTGTTTCTGTCCCCCTCAAATTCACCTGTTGAAATCCCAGCTCCCAGTGTGATGGAATTTGGAGATGGGGACTTTGGAAAGTGGTTAGGTCACAAGGTAAAGCCTTCAAAATGGGATTCGTGTTCTCATAAAGGGACTCCAGGAGCTCCTTCACTTCTTTAACTTGATCATAGATGTCACAGGCTCTGGAGTTGTGAGAAATAAATTTGTGTCTTCATATTCCTCTCACTCTATGACAGGTGTGACCAGCTAGTGGCCCACAGGCCATATGCAGCCTGGACAGGATGCTAATATACCCCCACAAGACAACTTTTAACATTATGATATGATTTTGGTGGTTTTTTTTTTTTTCCATGACTCAATTGTGTAGGAATCAAGTGGTGACTGCATAGGCCACAACAAAAGCTTATGCAGGGGCAGGTGTGGTGCTGTCCTGACTCTGCCTTCTGCACCAGCACAGGCAGTGGGATCAAACCCCATGGATCTGATGTTCTACAAACTTATTCTATTTGGGTGAAACAGTACTCCAGTCCACCTACAAATGTGTGGAGGGGCAGTGAAGACAGGTCTTAATTGTCACTGAGAAGACAGGTACATTTTCTTATTTAATTGTTACACTTGGACTGGTGTTATTCTGTTTTAACGCTATAATAAGAATATTTTATGAAGGAAGTTTTGCTATCTATATAATCTATATGCATATATATTATATATATATATATTTATATAAACTATACTTTATAACTACTTTTCTATGCAGCTCAAGACAATTCCTCTTCAATCTCCACTTCACTCAGGGTAGCTCAGGCTGCCAAAAGTTGAATGCCCGTGCTCTGTGGAGTTCTGCTCTAACAGCCTGAATGAACAAAGGTTGCCTGGTATGCTTGAAAGCAAAATCCTGTAAAATTTCCATTAGTTGAAAACGTGTGGATTTTAGACCCCACTATACCTGCGCTCAGATGTTGGCTTTAATTTTTGTTCTCTGTGTTAACGTGTCTGAGCTTTGTGTTCTTCATTTGTAAAAGTGACGATTGTGATGATACCAAAGACGACAACAAGCCAGAGAACGCACAGGTGAGGACTGCACTGGACGACAGGCACAGGCACTTAGCACACTGTCTTCCATACATATTTTACTTTCTTTTGCTTTCCTTGTGCTCTTGTCCTAATTTTGTCTTTCTTCTTTCTTGGGCAATCTTAATGCTGATTCTTAGGAACATGGCATCAAAGCCACCATTCATTCCTTTTGGAAAGAGCATGGGACTTTCCTACAGATAGAATTCCTAGAGACATAGTCTCAGGCTAACACCCTAAGTCAGTGATAGCAAATCTACAGCATGTACTCAGTGGTCTGTCTGTTAGCATTGAAAGCTCCTAAAGGTTCACCATCATTGGCCTAAGTGGATATACAGACTATGTGCCCATCTCCCAAAGAAAGGGCCCATTGGGTAGGAGATAAAGCCCCTGACAACCAGCCAATGATAAAGACACAAACATCAGAGCGTATCTTCTGTAACATCCTTATAAGCTTTCCCCAGGCCCAATTCCCTGGGGCTCTATCTTTTGCTGAGGGGGGATCGGAGACCTTTGCCCTTTTGCACCAATTATGCATCCCTCCCTGCTTGCTATGTAGGCCCCAGTAGCCTTGCTGAGACTCCAGCCCAGGGTGCAATTACTACCAATTGCACGAGCATGTGTTGTGTTTGAGAGAGTCCTGCTAGAGCACAGAGACGGAAGCAAAACACTGATTATTCAATTTGCATTGTTTTTCCATGAATCTAGAGAAACTCCCTCTGCAAGGAGAGCAGAGGCAAAATGATTAAGACAGAATGCCAGAATACAATGAAATAAACATAGTTGCTTAAAAGAAAGGAGGAGAAAAGCTCAAGGAAACAGAAACAGTCATAAAAAACAATGTTATTTAGATAATGCTATGTCTCTCCTGCCTCATCGTTCTCATTACATTCAACTAATCTACAAAATTGAAAGGTAATGAGCAGTATTTCCTTAAAGCACATTAAATAATAGTGTCAAAATGCAAATTTATTCATTAAGTATAGATGAGTATGTTAAATATTCATGAATTGTTACTCACAGTATGTAATTAATGCTGTGGTCTTTGTGTCCAGAGCATTGAGAGATGAAAAGTTGTACCATCACCTTTATAAACCACACCATTCCTCAAAATATCCCTCAGAGCTAAGGTTAGGCACCAGGCAGGCCCCAGACTAAATTTCATCCATGCAATACTTTATATTGCATTTTAATAAGAACATGACTCTCTCGAGACTCAAGATTTATATTTCCAGTTCCTGCTGTTTGATAATCTAGGTGGAAAATAAATATTTCAGGCTTAAACTTCCACTTGGTCAAAATATAGGAGATCTAGAATTCTCTTTTGTTTAGTTTTGACCTTGGGTAAGTGGAAGCATTTTATAAAAATCTCACTGTTAAGCTAAAAACATCATGATTTTACCTCCTTCTCTTCATCTCCTGCACATTTGTTCAAACTTTTTTCTGAAACTCTGTCTTGCATTTGGGATGGGGCCCCTTGAGTTTACAATTTTTGAAAATACAGTCCATTTTACCTCCTCGGCCCATTGCACCTGAGACTTTTGTAAGTTATTCCTCTTTCTAAATGGCTAGTGGACCTTTGTTGATTCTTGTAAGTTAAAGCCTCCTATTCATAGTACGTTTTTATTTATTTCCTAGGTTACTTGAACCAGTGTTTAGTTATTGTTGTTAATCTCTAAGGAAACCTGCAGTACAAAGTAGCAAATGAAAAAACGTATTTTTACCAAAAAATAATCAAAGAAGCTGGGTTTTTTTATTTTTTCACTTTTATTTAAGTTCACTAAGCCCGGGGATATGGCTCAGCGGCATGAGCTCCTGCCTGGCAAGCACAAGGTCCTGAGTTTGATTCCTGGTATCAAAAGAAAAAAACTAAGTTTATTAGTAAACGTCATAGTGTTTGGAAATTTGAAGGTCAGAATTTTGTCTCTTCCAATTCCTTAGCTCAGTAAGAATGAGTCAGAGCCACAAGATGACTTTCCTCTATAACTATATAAATACACACCAATTTGGGGCTTTCCCTTGGGTTCTTGCTCTTGATTCATTACCTCTCCACACATTATAATCAGATTACCTCACGTCATGTGATTTTTTGCAACATAACCTCCAAGAGTAGCCAGTCTGTTTTCTGCTCCATTTATATCAGATTGAGCTCTTTGAAACATTGGTCAAAGTGGAAATGGGCCAGCTCAAAACCAAGGCTTTAACAAGTATCATGTTCTCCCACTCCTTTGCTTATGCTCCCGCCGCTCATCAGGAGAAGAGTGTGTCCCCGCGAGCTGGAGCTGCTGTTCCCGAGTGTGCAGGAAGCCTGGAGCTAACCTGATCCCAGGCCTTGGTGGACAGCCAAGCTATCTGCAGACCCATGAGGGTGAACAGATGTTATGAGAGATCACTGCACTTTGGAGTGTGTATGTGTTTACTGTGGTAGAAATATACAACATACACCTTACCTTTTAAACCACTTATCATTAAACCCATTCCAATTCGTGATGACCAGTGCTACTACGTAGCTCTACAACTTTATCATCTTCCACAAATGAAACTTTATCCAGTTAACACTGAGCCCTCCTTTCTGTCTCTCTCTGGCCCTGGCCAACCACTGTTCCACTCTGTCTAGGAATCCGATTACTCGAGGAATGTTATATAAGAGGAGCCTTACAGTGTTTATCCAATTCAGCTCTGGCTTATTTCACATATAATACCTTGGAAGTTCAGCCATATTGTAGCCCGTCTCCTGTTGAGAGCCACTGGGCTTGGTTGTTGGTCATGTGTCTGAAGGTGGGACAGATCCAGAGTGCCTTAGGCAGTCAGTCTACCTCGATACTGAAAGAAATATCCTGCTTGGACAATGACAGTCTTAGTCTTAGTTACTAGGCAATGTAAGCTATCATGATACTACTTTGCAAGTATATAAAATAAATATCACTACTCTTGAAGTCAGTTGTCTTGCTCATCAGGCAAGAGGTAACTCCACCTGACCCTGGCTGTTGTCTTGTCTTTATTTTCTAAATCCTCTCGCCATTTTCTCCTGGGGACCAAGGAGAGACCACCAACTCCCACAGTCTCTGACTGTCCTTTTTTTTGGAGGCTGAATAGGATTCCACTGTGTGCGTATGTCACATTCTGCTTATCCACTCATCTGGAAATGGACAGTTGGGCTGCCTCTGCTTTTTGGCTATTACAAACAGTGTGCGAATTCTACTCAAGTCCCTGTTTTCACTTCTTTTGAGTATATTACTCAGCTATTAAGTTCTTGGAACGTGTAGTATTTATGTTTAATTTTTTTGAGGAGTTACCAAACTGTTTTCCACAGGGACAGACTACTTTCCATTCTTACTGTCCATGCGCAAAGCTTCTGATTTCTCCATATCCTTTTCATTCCTTGTCATTTTCTGCTTTTTATTTCTTTCTTTACTTTAAATAGTTATCATGCTACTGGGTGTGAAGTAATATCTCACTAGAGTTTTGATTCACATTTCCCTAATGACTAGTGACAGTGAACATCTTATCATGTGCTTATTGGCCATTTGTGCATATTTTTTCCCTGATAAATGCTTATTCCAGTTCTTTTAGTTTTAAATCAATAATAATTGATCAAGACAACAGAGTACTGGAAAATATACATTAACATGGTATAGTGGTTATTACTTGCAGAAATTCTTATGTTTTAAAAATCTTGATCCTTTTTGTGTCCTTTGAATATTTTTATGACTATTCATCATTTTTATATCTAAAGAAAACATTTAATTGATCTTCATGGAAATTAATTACTTATTTATATCAGAAGTGGCAGACAAATGGCCCCTAGTCCATGTTTGGGACCATAAGTTATCTTTTGATTTGTCCATGCAGAAAGTTAACAAACAAGGAGATTTCATAGGCTTTTCTTAGGAAAATCTATGAAGCAGCTCAAGCAATGCTGGCCTGCCTGTGATCAAGTCAATGTCAACTCAGGTTGGACAACGACTGCTGACTCTCCTCCGTGCTGCCCCATTTGAACTTGAGGCTCCTGCGCAAATCAGATCTGTGTGGGAGCTTGGAGCATACACCTTCGTCAAGCTTCCAGATTCTACATGGAGAATGGTGAATGATAGAGAATGTCTTTAAGACTTGAATTTACAAAAGGCTAAGGTCAAATCATGTTTCATTCTGGCCTCTAGGTAACTGCATCAATATCTCAACAACTCAAATCTCTGCTTTTTCATTTATGAAGTGAGGTTGCCCTTTTTGAGGATTCTTCTGAGAATTACTAGTGATTAACAGTTCTTAAGGTGAGCATTAATTATTAAGTGCTATGTGGTGTACTTTACAATCACTGGACCCAGCATTTTCAGTACTAGATGTCTAGGACATTTTTCTTTGGAAAGTTTACATGTCTATGTCTTTGCCACCTTTAAATCTTTCTTTCAAAGTTATCTTGTTTTTCTTTTGATCTTTTTGAGACAGGGTCTGGAGGGTCAGGCTTGAACTCACTTTGTAGCTCCGCCTACCCTTGAACTAACAACAATCCTCCTGCCTCAGCCTCCTGAGTTCTGGGATTACAGGTATGTGCCACCATGCCCAGCTTGGAAGTTACTTTTTTGTGAGACCTAGTCTGACCACCATTCTGTTTTTCCCCTGTTTCATTTTGCATAGCTTCTATGGCTTATCTTTAAATTCAGTAGGTGTTTTTCCTTTCATTATTAGTCTGTTAATTCTATCCAGTGTACTTTTAATCTCATACATTGCAGTTTTCATCTCTGCAAATTAGATGTATACCTTTTCAAACACCTTCCATGTCTTAGTTTTTTGAACGTATGGAAAATACTTATAATAATTATCTTAACATCCTTGCCTTTTAATTTTAATGTTGGAGTCAGTTTTGGATCTGTTTTAATTGTTTTTTCTTTATATTTTCTTGTTGTTTTGCATTCTTAGCAATTTTCTTTTAATTGAATGACAGACATTATGGACTTTTTTGTGTACTAGATGTCTGTAGTTCTATAAATATTCTTGAACTTCATTTTTGGATGCAGCTAGATTACTTAGAGTTAATTTAATGCTTTGGAGTGTTGTTCTTAAGGTTTGTTGGTGGAATCAGGGCACTACTAAGCCTAGGCTAAATATTTTCCATTACTCAGTCAAGAGCTTCCTGAGCTATATATTTAAATTATAAAGATTTCCTGCTCTGTTGAAGAGAATGAGCACTATTACTGGATCTGTGTGAACCTTGGCAGTGGTTCCTCTGATCCTTTTGGGTGGTTAATTCCCCAAACTTAATGTCTGTCTGACTAGTACACAGCTGAAGGCTAGGGTCCTTCTGCAAATTTCTCTCTCTCTTTTCCTCCCTCTCCCTCTTCCTCTTTGTCTACCTCTCCTTAGCCTGCCACCTCTTTCCCTCCACCTTCCTCTCCATCTTTATCTTCCACCTCTCGTGGCTTCTCTGCAGTCTCATCCCCTTCTTCTCCACTCAAAGTGTACAGCAGACTCTACCTAGGTTCCCTTCTCTGACAAATGGTCTGGAAACTTTATGAATGTAATAAGCTGGGGCAATCATACCATTCACTTTGTTTCCAAGAGATCACTCTCTATTGTGATCCAGTATCTTGAACACCAATGCTTCATTTGGGTAGTTTATTTTTTGATGTCAGGCTAAAAAGTCATTCCAGCCTTTCCTTATCTTGACCAGAAAAGGAAATCCTAGATGATTCTTTTCCTTTATTTTTTTGAAAAGAGAGTCTTTCTTAGATAAGTATCACAATAAAGGTCAGAGGACTTGAGTTTACTTCCATGATGCATGCATGGGTATCACTTGGTTCTTTGAATATCACATTTAGAAATTTAGAACATGAAACACGTAGCCACACAAAAACTGGAAAATAACCATTTTCTCTATAAATAGCACACCACCCGCAACAAGAAGTAAAATCAAGAATACTTCCGTTCCTTTGTGAATGTTTAGGGTGGAGAGGGCAGGAAAACATTGCTCATAATTGGAATCACCAGAAAATAGAACCACAGACAGGTACGTTAAGTTTCAGGACATCTTTTACCATCATCAGTAAAATTATTAGTGAGACAAAAGAATCCATTGTGTAAAGCATTAAAACATGATGGTGTCATCCTGAAGGGCATCTCCTTGAGGTGTCACAAAGGATGAAGATGAATAGTGACTACAGTGATTCTTTCATCTGGAGTTCTGAGCCCATCAATGCCCAAGACGATAAACAAAAGGCTTAATACGTGATAGCAGCTGTGTCTGTGTTGTCCTCAGTGGGAGGTCTGAGCTTGTGTTGCTTGATGTAACAGTGCAGGCTGTGAAGTGGGGTACAGGTTGTGGCACCTGGATTTTTTTCTCCAATAGATGAGGAAATGAGTGTGAGTAGACAGGTGGGAAAGGGATAGTTATCTGCAATTATCATTCAGCGATGCAGGGGCATTTCTAATATTTTTTAGAAGATTCTGGATTATTTGCCCATCTTCAACCCAGCACCTATATTTACATCTTTCTCCCATCTTAGAGTTTTCTATTATATTACAAACTGAAATGACTATTGTTAACTATGTATTGTTAACTGTCACTACAATGAATAGTTTGGTCTACATGGTTTGGCTTGTTTTTACACCTTGGATCTGTCTAATTTACGTTTTAATTATATTTTTGGTTTCTTTATATTATATATAAATAATTCACATATGGGAGATGGAGGGTAATAATAGTTTTAGCAGATGAAACTTTTCTGGCTCAGTAAGAACTAAGCTCTAACATTTAGCAGCTCTTTTTGATGCCAATAGGCACAGAAATGAGATAGTACAGTACTTGCCATGTATTTTATGAGTATGAAATCTGAAAAGTCTCAGAGTCCTCATCTGAAAACGTGGATGTTTTTGGATTCCCTTTGATTGTGACTGCTAAGTGAGATGATGTATGAAAAGCTCAAATTATAGTGCCCAGCCCAGAGTAAGTGTCCAATACATCATAGATAAGCACCATTATTATTATCATTAGTGTTTTGCTAAGATCACAGAGTAAATTGGAGCCAGGACTTACAAGCCATGAATTGTGACTCCAAGCCTCAGTTTTAAACCACTGGTATCCTGCCTATAATTCAAAAAGTGTTAAGTCTATTTCATTTATTGTGTTAGAGTACTACCTATTTCTTATCAACCTTTAATGTGATTAGAAGCATGACTTCAATTCCTGGCAGGAAAATCTCACAAATAGGAACGTTGAAAGGAATAAAGCAAGATAGACTCATAGAAGAGGGGATCCGTGGTTTCTAGAGGAGTAAACTTCTTCATGAAAAGATTGCTGGAAGCTTTTCCTGTCTACCTCAAATCTGAGACAAGATAACGTGCTAAGAATAGGCAGGATGACTTGCCAGTCATCGAGGAATGCATGGGGTGGGGTCAGGAATTCCCAAGGATATCAGCCAAATTAGAAATGGGTGACTAGAATAATGCAAGTAGTCTTCATGAGCACTTGCTCAGCAGTTCAAGGAGTAGATGATATAGTCAGCAAGACCAAGAAGAGAGATGCGATCAAAAACAGTTGACCTGTTATTCCTCCTTTTGCTTCTTTTCACGTAGATGTGATTTTGTTAGAGTAGTTGGTTCCGAGCAAATTTGAATGGAAAAGTATATAGATTTTCATACACCCCACCCACACATGCACAGCCTTTGCCATTATCCACATCTATCAGGTTGTACATTTGTCACATTATTGTTACCTGGAGTCAATAGTGTACATTAGGACTCACTGTTAGTGTGCATATTCTACAGCTCAGGGCGTATTTATAATGACACATATTTATTATTATAGTGTTATACAGAACATTTTGCTGGTCTAAAAGTCCTGTGTACTTCACCTATTTATTCATCCTTCTTTCCTCCTCAACCCTGGCAACCACTGATCTGTCTACAGTTCCATACTGGTGCATTTACAAGGTTGCCATATTATCAGAATTATATAGTATATACCCTTTTTACATTGGCTTTTCTCACAATAACATACACGTATGTTTTCTCCATTTTTTTTCTTGGTAGCTCATTTCTTTTTGTTTTGGAATAATATTTTATTATGTAGGTGTACCAGTTTATACACATCTTGGGTGTTCATAAATTTTGGAAAATATGAAAAATGCCATTGAAAACATGTATGTGCATATTTTTTATGTAGATACAGTTTTTAACTCCTTAGGTAAATACCACAGAATGTGATGGCTGGATAATATGGTAAGAGTGCATTTAGTTTTATAAGAAAACTCCAAACTGTCTTCCAAAGCGTAACATTTTGCATTCCCATGAAAAATGGTTGAGACTTCCCCTTGCTTCACATCCTTGCCAGCGTTTGGTGTTCTGGATCTTGGCCATATTGAAAGGTTTACAGCAGGAACCACTTTCTGAATATGCAATGAGGAAAGTAACTAAAACAACTCTGATGATTTCTTTTATTCTCTTCATCATCATTATTCTCTGTGATCTAGAAATAAGCAGTACATTGAATAAGAAATTTAAGGTTATGGTCGACATACAACTTGGTGTCTTCTACAATTCCTGTAAACTTCATTGAGTGAAGGAGATTTTCTCCTTTGCCCCCAGAATAAAAATTTGAACTAGCAATGACTTTTCTGGTAATATAACCAGGTCAGCTTGACCACGAGAAGACAAGCCTCGACTCAGAAACTGAAATATTTTTTCTCCGTGTAACAGCCAACCGTCTGAATACGGTTTAGCGTTATCCTTCCCTGGCTTTTCCCGGCTTCAGGCTGGATCTCTGTCTCTTTTCCTGCTACCTTCTCCGTTTCCTGCGCTCTTTGGCTCTCCAAGGTCTGGGGTTGCCATGAGACGTAGCGAGGGGTGAGAATACACCAGTTTTATTTGGCTGGGAGGCTTCCAGGTCCATGGGTTTAGAAGACGTTACCAGATGGCTCACCTTCTTATCGGAGTTTCCACCGGATCTTCTCTCCTGGGGATCTCTGGACCCTGCTGATCTCTCTGTGGCCCCTTTGTGCCCCCGAGAAGCTGCGGGAAGGACAGTGCAGCTGTACCTGGCTGCCCTGGCTTGTGGCTAAAAAGCAGGCAGGCAGCTTTTCATCTCTTAGGTTTTCCCGCTAGGAACTGGACTCTGCTTCCCTGTCTGCTGTCGCTGTCCTAAGTGGGTTAGGTACCAGTTCTCTTCCCTTCTCAGCTTCAGGAAGTAGACTTCTCTCTTAACATTTTTCTTGCTGGGTTTAGGAGTAAAACATACAGCTTCACCCCACCCCTAAAAGCGCTGGAGACTCACACAGGGCCTTAGCTTTCTCCAGAGGAATTTTCTCATGAATTTCCTTCGCAAGACCCTTTTTATCCACCAAAACTGCCTGTGTATTTTCATACTGAGAAGGGGTGTGCTCCAAATTACTGGTAGGTTGTCTTTCCCTAGAAGTCTGTCTACTTCATTTTAAGTATAAAATATGCAGGCATTAGGTTGTTTGTAATGTCTTTAGTAAACTTTTTCTATGTAAGATCTGCAGTATTGTCCTCTTTTAACTCTTGGTACTGGTGGTTGTGGTCTTGTTTCTGTTTCTTGGTAAGTTTCACAAATCAAAGCAGCCTATCAACATTACTTGTCACTTTAAATAATATTTGGTCACCTGAGGTGACCCATACCTGTAATCCCAGCACTGAGGAGGCTGAGGCAGGCGAATCACAGAGTTTCAGGCCAGCCTGGGCTACATAGTGAAATCTTGTCTCAAAAAAATAAATAAATAAAAAGAAAGATAAGAAAGAAAGAAAGAAAAGAAAGAAACCACCTAAATAATTGAAATTTGGCTTTGTTGATTTTTTCTTTATTGTTTTCATCTTTTCATTAATTAGTATATCTTCATTTCTTTATGGTTTCCAGCCTTCACTTTTTGGTTTTATTTTACTATTTTTCTGCCTTCTTGAGATGGATGTTTAGTTCATTGTGTTCTTTTTTTCCACTAATCTCCATATTTGAAATAGTACATTTCTTTTTATGAATATCTTTTGGTGGCTCACATATCAATATTTCACATTTTTATTATTTATTATACAATTCAAAGTATTTTTTATTTTCCACAGTGGTTTTTTTCCTCTGTGACTCATAGGTAATTTGAAGATATAAATTTCCAAATATTTGGTGATTCTTTAGGCGTCTTTGTAGTTTTTTGTTTATAACATCAGTCCATCCTGACAATGCTAACCTTGGTACAGTTTTGATACTTTGATATATTTAAAGATTTGCAAAATGCTTCAGTAAACACTGAAATGCTTTTGAAAATGCTTTTGCACACCTTTATGTTAAATGAATACATATTTTGTTATTTTGTACAACAATGCTTGTCTGTTTCAATTATTATAATTTTGTTAATCATGTTGATTTAAAAGTTTTGCTGATTTTAAACTGTTTTTTTCTATCAGTCAGTTACCAAACAGAGTTTGTTAAAATCTCCATGTATGCAGATGGACACATTCATTTCCCATTTTATTTCTGTCAAATATATGTGTGTGTGTGTGTGTGTGTGTGTGTGTGTGTGTGTGTGTATTGGAGATTCTATTAGGAGGTGAAAATAGTGATATTTGTTTGAGGGAGTCAACCATTTCATTATGAAATGTCTTCTTCTGTTTCCAGTAATATATATATTGCCTTCAAGTCTACTGCTTTGAAATTGTTCCAGATAAATCAGCTGTCTTTTAACCAGTATTTTCTCAGTATATCTATTTTTCTCTTTTAATATTTAACTATTTATATGTTTATAGTTAATACGTGTCTCCTATAAAAGCATATTTTTCTGCACCATTCTTTGTCATATTTATAAATATATATAACACATATTTTATGACATGCGTACATTGCATATATAGCATTAATATATAATATTGATATATAACAC
>PVLD010034803.1:0-12354 GCA_004027595.1 Dinomys branickii | reverse complement strand
AATCAGACAAGAGAGAGAAATAAAAGGAATAAGGATAGGAAAGGAAGAAGTTAAACTATCACTATTTGCAGATGACATGATACTATACATGGAGGACCCCAAAAACTCCACAAGAAAACTCCTGGAATTAATTGACAAATTCAGCAGTGTAGCTGGATACAAAGTCAACACCCAAAAATCAATAGCATTCCTATACACGGACAACAAACAGACTGAGAGAGAAATTGAGGAAACCATACCTTTCACAATAGCAACCAAGAAATTGAAATACTTAGGAATCAGTCTAACAAAGAATGTGAAAGATTTATTCAGTGAAAACTGCAGTACTCTGAAAAAGGAAATCAAAGAGGATTTCAATAAATGGAAAAACATACCTTGCTCATGGTTAGGAAGAACTAACATTGTAAAAATGGCCATATTACCAAAACTGTTTTACAGATTCAATGCAATTCCCGTTAAACTACCATTAGCATACCTCACAGATCTCGAGAAAATATGCTTCAAATTAATCTGGAACCAGAAGAGACCCAGAATAGTGAAAGCAATCCTGGGTAATAAGGACAAGTCAGATGGAATCACAGTCCCTGACCTGAAATTATACTACAAAGCTACTGTAATAAAATCAACCTGGTACTGGCTAAAAAACAGACCTGAAGATCAATGGAACAGATTGGAAGATGCAACCATAACGAAAAACCCACTCAGCTACCTAATATTTTACAAAGGGGTCAACCAAACTCACTGGAAAAAAGAAGGCTTGTTTAATAAGTGGTGCTGGAAAAACTGGCTTGCTTCTTGCTGAAAACTGAAAATAGACCCAAGTCTATCACCATGCACCAAACTCAGGTCAAAATGGATCACAGACCTCAACATTAAAACAGAAACTCTAAATCTATTGGAAGAGAAAGTAGGTAAAAATCTTGAAGACATAGGAGTAGACAGAGAGTTCATGAACAAAAATGAAACTGCAAGGGAAACACTTCAAAGAATCAATAACTGGGACCTCATCCTACTGAAAAGTTTTTGTACATCTACAGACATCACCAGGAAAGTAAAAAGAAAACCCACAAATTGGGAAAAAATTCTAATACTTTTTCATTCCCATTAAGACTCAGTGAAGTAGAAACTGAGGCTCAGAGAAGCAAAATAAGTTATCTGAAGTCACAGTGGCAGAGCAAGGATTCAAATCCATCAGTGCTCTTTTTGGAGCCACAGAGGCTGAGGCTGGCAGGATGCTCTCACCACCATTTGCTTCAGGCCTGGCTGTAATTTAACATGGCAACAAGCTAGCATTCAAGTCCTAAGAGTTTGAATGCAAAGGTCTTACAGAGAGGTCCAAGGTATTCAGAAAGTTTGTCCCACACCGAATAGACTTCCTGTTCCATCCCTACAAGGGTCCAGGCCTCCTTGCTAGTGTCCTTCTTGTCCTTGCATTCCAGGCCCAGATGCAAACAGCTGTGTGTTTCCTCCAGCCTGTGGTGACTCATACTGGGACAAAAACTGCTTCTTTGTCTGATCCTCTGTCCCCAAATCCTAATCTGGGGAAAGCAGTTTCTCTGAACACAAGACCCTGTCTGGGTGGCTGGAGCATGAAAAGGTGGGGTTGTAACAAGGCTATCCAGGGAGAGCAGGGTCCAGAACAAAGAAGAAATTCAGGGTGGAGAATATTTTCTCTCTGGCAAGGCTCCTAGAGCCATCTGGTAGAGGGGGCTGTTATTCAAACCTCTGGATCATGATCTGTTTGTTTTTTAGGAGTTTGCAGCTGATAATGTTCATCAAAATCCCTACAACCAACTGTTCTCCCTGACTTCTTTCACAGGCAAACATGTGCATCCAGCACATTCTCTGGGCCTGGTTTGCAGGTCCTTTGCAGGAAACCAGCACCACCACTCCTCCTACCAACAAGAGGCTCTAGGCCAGGACAAAGCCTATCATTTCTGGACATCTGGACTAGCCCACCAAATGGTCTAGCTGACATCGACCTGGGAGACTGGGGCAAAAAATGGGGTATCAAGAAGAAGAGAAAGCTCCTGTAGGCAGACCAGCTCCAATGACCAAGGTGTGATCATTCCAGCTCTGAAAGGGCCACGCCAACCCGGTCTGGCAGCTCCACTGTGCAAGAAGCCAGAGTATAAAGAGCTCAGAGATGACCATGTTGGACTTCAGACCCAAACTCAATTATTTTTGCAATTATGGCAACTGAGTTCCTGTTCATTCCTTTGGAGACTGGGGATGTGACACCTTATCTCCCTGGGCTGTCGTATGTTCATAGATATGTACATGTACAATAATGTCTGTGAAAGGCCTGAGACCATGTCTGTACCTGGCAGATTCTCAATAAGTATCATTAACTTCTGCCTTCATTGCTTCAAGTGTATGACAAATTAGCCTGTTAGCTGCTCGGCTCTCAGAACAGAAAGAGGTCTAGTATTTCTTACTGTGGGAACAGAAAGGGTGATGCTTTCCTTCCACCACCAGGAGTGTGACCCATGTCTTCAAAGTAACTACTGTGGTTCAGAGACTGAAAGCTTTTCACCCAGAGAGTAAAATCCAAATGGTTTGGTAAGACATAAGCTCAGTTACTCAATAGGCCTTCTGGCTGTCACCCTGTCTTTGGGGTCAGAGTGATGGGCCAGGGCAGCTGGGGGGAATGGGTACAGAAATGGGGGTCAGTGTGCACAAAGAAGAAGGTGGCTCCCGCTGCCATAGCAATCACAGAAAGCTCTGTATGAAAGTTAAGCGTGCCTTTTATCCAAGAGTCTAGATTCCAGGAATTTTTAACCCAAACATTCATTTATTTTTTTTGATCTTTTTATTTTAGCTGCTCAGCTCTCCTGCCTTCTGGGAGCAAGGGAAACGGGGCTTGTTAACATGCCCTGCCTTGCTCTCTGCTCTCAGTTCTCCTCTCCCAGCTGAGGCAGTCCCAAATTCTTGACTCTCCTTTCTTTCAGGATAAGTTGGAAGACAGCCCTGTGGGCCTGGAAGCTGCTAGGGCAATGGTGGGGAACCTACGGTGTGCATGCTGCAGCAGGCTATTTGTATCACTGAAAGCTCTAAAAGTCACTATGCTGGGAAAAAGAAAGCCTTTGACTCATCCGTAATACCAGGCCCAGTCTTTCAGCCCATTTCCCTCAAGATCATTCCAAGTCCCTGCAATCAAACCCCAAAGTTTGAATCCTGAACCCAGACCTCAGGCCTGTGACTATAGCTCTGGCTTCTAGATTTCCCCCAAAGCCACCTGATAGTTTAGATCCTCCTACAAGTCCTATTGTTCAGCTCCTGGCCACTTTTTTTTTCTAACCTGTGGTCCTTCCTGGACCCCCAGGGAGGCCAGCGCTTGGAGCACAGCACCAAACTTGAGATCCACTGATGCATCATCAAACTGAACCCTACCAATTCCTCCCATCATTTCACTGCCAAAGTCCCCTGTGCCCTGGGCAGGTCCCTGTCCTTGAGGAATCTACTGCATACAGGACAAAGGAGTGTGTGGATTACAAAATAACACTCTAGCGTGAAAACTGTGGTAGAGATTCTGGGGCATGGGAAGGTAGTTCCAGAAGGGAAATGTTCCGTTCTGCCTCTGTCTTAGTCATTTGTCTCTTGATGAGACAAAATATCTAACACCCAGATTTAAAGGAGGAAATGTTTATTGTGGCCCACAGTTTGTAGAGGTTTCAGTCTATAATTGGCTAGCTCCAAGGCCGGGTGGCGTGGCAGAGGAGAAGCTGTTCATGGTAGGCAAAGCAAACTAACACTGCAATAGCAGCTTCTTTCTGCCCCTTTTATTTATGTCTAGGCTAACGTGCTGAGGGTGAGTGCCAAGCCAATCAGTGGACTGATTAATAATCACACACCCTTAATCCCAGCATCACAATTCTAGATCCAGCCACCTCTGGAAAAGCCCCATCTATGACCATGTAAGCCTTTGTTGAGGACATCTAGACACAAACTGTAACAACTCCAGAGGTCGCTGGGAGCCAGGGAAAGCTTTGCAGGGAGGAAACATGGTCTAATTTGAAATTCAGAGATGGACCAAGAGAAGACCAGAGTAGAACACTCCATTTTTCTTTCATTCAGTGGTCACTTTTGTCATTACCATAATTTGTCCCTTTTGTAGCTTATATTATATGAAATTCATTTAATTTTATCTCTGAACTAAAAAGTTAAGATAGTATCTTGTCCTAAATTTAAAACTCTAGCTTTTCTTCAGGTAGAATCATTAGCGAAAGAGCTGTAGGTGTATTACCAGAAATCCTGGGTTGAACTTTGGCTGTGCCAGTTGGTAGGAACAGCTCAGACTCCTTGGAGTTCTGGTTTCCTCATCAGAAAGGCAGGGACGATAATTGTGTCCAGTTCACTCCCAGGCAATCTGTGTGGCAACTATGAGCCTATTCCATGAGGAGACTCTGAATCTTATTACAGCATCAAGACCTCCCTATGGGCCCCTCTCACAGCTTACCCAAGATTGACAATGCCAGAGAATGCTATGAGAATGTAGAGTCACTGAAATTC
Source organism: Dinomys branickii (assembly GCA_004027595.1). NCBI lineage: Eukaryota > Metazoa > Chordata > Mammalia > Rodentia > Dinomyidae > Dinomys > Dinomys branickii. The sequence goes on along the minus strand of PVLD010034803.1, from coordinate 7,842 downwards.
CCATATTTATATATCTGGGGTAGGGGATGTTTAACCTAGCACCACCATTCTCAAAGCTTTTGGCACAAGTTTATTCCTCTTAAGCTTAAATATTGCCTGGTTTCTCTTAGAGGAGAAACCAAGGATATAAATAAAGAGTAAAATAAAAGATAGATTCTAGGTATGTTGTGTACATGCACCAACTCCCCACAAGGAAGGTAATCATCATGTACTGCAAATATGAACGAATAAAATATAAAAATTGAAAACAACCCTTTGTCAATACTAAGTAAAGTTGTAGATCTATGTATTTTTGTCACACAGGAATGCTGACATACCTAAATTGAGACCCAACTTTGCTATGAAGAAGTGCAAACCTTGGGAAAGTCACTTTATCTCTCTAAATCTGGCTCCCCAGCTATAAATGGAGATAACTCCTGTTTGATTCATGGACCTACATGCCCACTTGATGACAGGGCCCACCAAAGTGCAGATCACTTAGCTAACTGGCAAGCACGGAGAAGGCAAACATCCCTAGAATATAGGAGCAGTACCCCGTCAGAGCTGAGCTGCATCTCAGACACCCATGGGAACTCTGGTGAGCTGCTGCCACCTTCGACACACCAGCTTGGGACCAGGCAGAGACCTGGACAGCTCTAAGGGTCTGGGGTCCACTCCTCACCCCTCCCTTCCTCCCCTCTTCCCCGTCAGAGCTGAGCTGAACCTTGGACAGTTTTGGGAACTCTGGTAAGCCAACCCCACCTCTGCCGCACCAGCTCAGGAGCCAAGGGAAGCCCCAGACAACCTCACAGGCCTTGGTGCTCCTCCCTGCCCCCACTCTGCACCCTCAGGGGAGCTAAGCTGAAACTCAGACAGCTTCAGCAGCCTCAGTGACTGTGTACTTACCTCTCCCCCCCCCCCCGCCACTGGTCTGGAAACTGGACAGGGCAGTGGCAGTGTATGGAGACACCACCCACCCGCCACTACACCCCAGTGGAAACAGGGATGAAACCTGGACAGCTTTGGGAGCCCCTGAGTGGGAGCCAAGCTAAGCCACAGACAGCTGTGGGAGCATTGGGGATTGTACCCTACCCGCACACACACACCATTGAGGGAGTCACACTGAGTACCAGGGACCTTTGGGTCCTTGCCTTGCTACTACAACATCATCCAGGGATTGAGACTGAGCTCCAGGGAACCTCTGCATCTTTGAAAATGACAAATTGAAGGAGAAAAATGCAATCTCAGACCTAGAACAAGTCCAGGAGATACTGACACAGATGAGCTTGGAAGTCATACACCTGAAATTTCTGAAATAATAGCAGCTGAAGTAAATCAGGCCATAGAAGACATCAGATCAAAAATAATGTCTGAGGTAAAAAAAGAAATGACAACAGTAATGAAACAATTGCTTATGACATCTAAAGAAGACATAGAAAAAAAATACAGGAGCACAGTAAATTAATGGAAACCTTGAATGAACAGTATAGGAAACAACAGAAATGCATAAAACAGATTCAAACAGATGTCCAAGAAATTAAAACTTTCACTGAAAGCTGGCAAAACCACTTGAACAAAGCTGAAGATAGACTTTCAGACCTTGAAGACAGCATTGCTGTGAATGACCATGGAAGGAAGGATCTTTTAAAAATAACAAGAAATGAAGAAGTAGCAATTCAACAGCCACAAGATGAAGCAAAGAAAAACAATATAAGAGTGATATGTATCAATGAAACAGCAGGTGTCTGTACAAATGATATAAAAAGACTATTTGCAGAAGTATTAGCATAAAATTTCCCAAGCATGAAACAAGAACTGGACATCCGGCTCAGTGAATCATATAGAACTCCAATTAGCCATAACCAAAATAAATCTCCACCAAGACATATAGTGATCAAGATCAAGATCCCAGAAATTCAACAAGAGAACAGATTATTAAAAGCTGTTAGAGAAAAGAAACAGATTGCCTATAAAGGAAAGCCCATCAGAATCACAGCAGATTTCTCATCACAAATCATCAAGTCAAGAAGAGCTTGGAGTGAAATATCTCAGGCCCTGAAAGAAAACAACTTCCAACCCAGATTGGTGTACCCTACAAAACTATCCTTCAAAATTAATGAAAAAATAAAATATTTTCAAAATAAAGATAAAGATCAGCTGAAGAACTTCATGAGTGCCAAACCAACCCTACAAAGAGTTCTAAAGGATATTCTAGAAAGAGACAAAGAAGACTACAACTTTAAGAACAACAACAGAAAGAAAACACCAAGCAGAACATGCAATTAAACAGAGGGAAACAAGAGGAACCAACAGCAGGAAAACAACATGACAATATGACAAAGATAAATCAATACATATCACTTATAATCATCAATGTAAATGGACTCAATTCACCAACCAAAAGAAGTAGACTGGCAGATTGGATCAAGAAGCAAAATCCAACAATATGCTGTATACAAGAAACACTTTTAACTCAAAAGGAAATTCATAGACCGAAAATTAAAGGATGAGAAACAATACTCCATGTGACAGGTACCCACAAAAAAGCAGGTGTTGCTATTCCGTTTGCAGACAATGGGAAACTCAAACCTAGAACAATTAAAAGAGATAAGGTCACTACATACTTGTGAGGGGAAAACTTCAAGAGGAAGAGATAACAATCATAAACATCTATGAACCAAACACAGGAACACCCAAATATATAAGACAAATTTTAACAGACATGAAAAATGAAATAAGCAGCAACACAATCATGACAGGAGACTTCAATATCCCATTGTCACAAAGAGGTAGATCAACTAGACAAAAAGTTAGCAAAGAAATAACAGAACTAAACCAAACATGTGAACAAATGGACTTAGTAGACCTGTACAGAGTGTTCCACCCAACAGCATCAGAATACACATTTTTCTCAGCTGCACATGGGACATTCTCTAAAACAGACCATATGCTAGCACATAGAACATGCTGTAGGAAATGCAAAGGAGTTGAAATTATCTCATGCATACTATCAGACCATAGTGCAATGAAATTGGAAATTAATGACAAAGGAAATCACAAGAACTCCATAAACACATGGAAATTAAACAGCACCCTCCTGAACAATCAGTGGGTCACAGATGAAATCAAAGAAGAAATTAAACACTATGTACAATCTAACAAAAATGTAGACAAAACTTACAGGAACCTGTGGGATGCAGTGAAAGCAGTCCTGACAGGGAAATTTATAGCAGTTAATTCCTACCTCAGAAAAACAGAATTAGCTCAAATAAACAATCTTATGCTGCACCTCAAGTTTCTAGAAAAACAAGAACAAATCAAACCAAAAGCACAGAGAAGGCATGAAATTATAAAGCTCAGAGCAGAAATTAATGCAATGGAGACTAAAAAGTCAATACAAACAATTAATTAATCAAAGAGTTGGTTCTTTGAAAAATAAATAAAATCAATAAACCCCTAGCCAACCTTATTTAAAAAAGGAAAGAAAAAACTGAAATTCATCCAATAAAGAATGAAAGAGATGAAATACTACAGATCCTATAGAAATTCAGAAGATCATTGGTGCCTACTTTGAAAATCTTTACTCTCACAGGATGGAAAACACAGAGGAAATGGACAGATTTCTACATATATATGAACTACCAAACCTGAATGAAGAAGATATAAAAATCCTAAATAACCCTATATCAGCAAGCGAAATTGAAAATGTAATAAAAAACTTGCCAATGAAAGAAAGCCTAGGTCCTGATGGATTTACTGCAGAATTCTACAAGAAATTTAGAGAAGATTTAATGCCAACATGTCTTGAACTCTTTAAGGAAATTGAAAAGGAAGGAATTCTCCCCAACTCATTCCTGAAGGCAAGTATTATCCTGATACCAAAACCAGAGAAAGACCCAACCAAAAGAGAACTATAGGCCAGTCTCCCTAGTGAACATAGATGTAAAAATTTTCAATAAAATACTAGCAAACAGAATGCAACAAATCATCAAGAAGATTATACACCATGACCAACTGGGATTTATCCCAGGAATGCAGGGTTGGTTCAACATATGCAAATCAATTAATGTGATACACCATATCAATAGAGCCAAAGACAAAAATTACATGATCATCTCAATTTTTTTTTTCCGGTACCAGGGATCGAACTCAGGACCTTGTGCTTGCCAGGCAAGCGCTTATGCCACTGAGCTATACCCCCAGCCCCCATGATCATCTCAATTGATGCAGAAAAACTTTTGATAAAGTCCAACACTTATTTGTGATGAAAACCTTACAGAATATTGACATAGATGCACTTTACCTCAATCTGATCAAAGCCATCTATAACAAACCAATAGCTAACATTATTCTAAATGGTCAAAAACTGAAAGCTTTCCCTTTAAAGTCAGAAACAAGACAAGGATGTCCACTGTCACCACTGGTATTCAATGTAGTTCTGGAAATATTAGCCAGAGCAATTAGACAAGAGAGAGAAATAAGAGGAATAAGGATAGGAAAATAAGAAGTGAAATTATCATTATTTGCGGATGACATGTTCCTCTACATAGGAGACCTCAAAAACTCCACCAAAAGGCTCATAGATTCAATAACCAAATTCAGTAGCATAGCTGGACACAATGTCAATATTCAAAAATCAATAGCATTCCTGTACACAAACAGCAAACACAGAGAGAGAAATCAGTGAAACCACACCTTTCATAATAGCATCTAAAAAAATGAAATACTTAGGAATCAATCTAACAAAACAAGTAAAGGATCTATACAGTGAAAATTATAGCACTCTGAAAAAAGAGATTGAAGAGGATTTCAGAAAATGGAAAAATATTCCTTGCTCATGGATAGGAAGAACCAACATTGTGAAAATGGCCGTACTCCAAAAACTGTTGTACAGATTCAATGCAATCCCCATTAAAATTCCATTAGTATACCTCACAGATCTGGAGAAAACATTCCTAAAATTCATCTGAAACCAGAAGATGCCTAGAATAGCAAAGCAATCCTGGGAAATAAAGGAAAGATAGGAGGCAGCACAATCCCTGACTTGAAATTATACTACAAAGCTACTGCGATAAAATCAGCATGGTACTGGCAAAAAGACAAACCTGAAGATCAATGGAACAGGTTAGAAGATACAGACATAGCTATAAACATATTCAGCCACCTTATTTTTGACAAAGGGGTGCAAAATGTTCTCTTGAAGAAAGATAGCCTCTTTAACAAATGGTGCTGGAAAAACTTGCTTTCCATATGCTGAAGACTAAAACTAGACCTATGTCTATCTCCATGCACTAAATTAAAGTCAAAATGGATCAAAGACCTAAATATCAAGACAGAAATACTAAATCTACTGGAAGAGAAAGTAGGTAAAACTCTCAAATACATAGGGGTAGGCAGAGAATTCATCAACAAAAACCAAACTGCATGGGAAATACTTCAAAGAATCAACAACTGGGACCTCATCTTATTAAAAAGTTTCTGCACATCAAAAGAAATCACCAACAGAGTAAAAGGAAAACCCACGAACTGGGATGAAATTTTATCCAACTGCCCCTCAGACAAAAGACTCCTATTTAGAACACAAAGAATTAAAAAAAATCAGGCCCCTAAAATTCAAAGACCCAATCCAAAAGTGGGCATCTGAGATGAACACACACTTCTCAGATGAAGAAATACTAATGGCGAATAAATATATGAAAAAATATTCAACATCATTAGTCATTCAAGAAATGCAAATTAAAACAGCACTAGGATTTCACCTCACCCCACAGAGAATGGCTATCCTTAAGAAATCAACGAATGACAAATGCTGGAGAGGCTGTGGGGGAAAAGGAGCCTTCTCCACTGCTGGTGGGAGTGTCAATTGAGGAAACCACTTTGGAAATCAGTCTGAAGATTCCTCACAAAACTAGGATTGGAAGTCCCACTTAACCCAACTATTTCCCTTCTGGGTATCTTCCCAGAAGAACTGAAAACATCATACCACAGAGATATATGTGCACCCATGTTTATAGCAGCACAATTTGTCATAGCTAAATCTTGGAAACAACCCAAATGCCCATCCACTGAGGAATGGATAGAAAAGATGTGGTATTTCTATACAATGGAGTATTACTCAGCTATAAAAAATGATAAACTCGAGGCTTTTATAGGTAAATGGATACAAGTAAAGACCATACTCATAAGTGAAATAAATCAGACCCACATGTGTAAACATGTGTAAACATCATGTGTAAGAAAATGAAAGAGTAAATATAACCCAAAATATACAATAGATAATAAGAAAGGAAAAGAAGCTGCTCAAAGGAGGGAACAACTGGGACAAGGGAAAGAAGAAAAAGTACTAAGGCAAATTATATAAGTATAAATGATATAAGTGTAAATATATATATGTATATCGATCAGTGACATAACTGTACTGTTGGTGTCCGATGACTTGTTAGGAGTCTTGCTAAGGGGAACAATAAATGATTAATTTTTTTTCATTTTTTAAAAACTATTTTGACCAAATTTGCATGCTTGTAACTGATAATCTGAGCAATTAATGTGATGACAATAATTTTCAGTATAACAACCATTGGTGAATTCCTATGATCCTGCCTAGTGACACTATGTGTTGATGCTAATGTTCTTTTTTTTTTTCTTTTTTTAAATTTTATTTTAAAGACAAAAGAATGGAGACATATGAACCAGAAAAGCCATAAACAATACAGAAAATACAAAGTTATACAGAATGTTGTAGGGAATTAGAACTGGATGTTGTATTACATAGTTATCTTCACATTAGTTAACACAAAAACATTAAAGGAAATACCAAATTATAGATAGTAGGGAATTTGCACTGGATGCTGTATAATATAAAGTTATCTTCATTTCTGCTAGTACACAAACGACTGAGGAAATACAGAATTATAGAGAACATAGAAGGGAATTAGCTCTGGATGCTGTCCTACATAATGTTACCTTCATCTTTGGTACTCAGGTTACACAGATGATGGCCCTTTTGATCAGTTCATTTTTTCTCCTCCCTCATCTCCGTTGCCCTACCACTCAATCAGTTATCTTCCCTGTGATAATAATTGTACTCCTGGGTTTATCTATATCTTTGGACTCTCACCTTGGGAAGAGATATAGCTGCCTCAGACTATACTATAACATACAGGGGTGTATACAAACTGCCATGGTTGGAGGTGGGAAAGCACATATGCTCACAGCGGACCGCCGGGCTCCGCCCTGTCGTCCTGCTATGGGTGGGGGCGGGTCCAGACCATGTGGCTCCAGCATTACCGCTCCCCACCCCTTGCAGCTGGGCAATGGGTCTCCGAAGCTGAAGCTATGAATGCCGAAATGAGGGCGTGGGCCAGGGGTGTGCTTGGAGCGGCAACCTCCTCCCTCTCTATCTCGTCTCCCTCCAACTGCGCCATGTCAGATCTGCGATCCCCTCCTCCATAGGAGGTTCTGCTTAGACTTTCCGAGGGTTTCACTTCCTATCTCAAATCCCTCCCGAGTTCAGGATATCCACCTCCCTCCTCTCTGTCCTTCACATGTTGCTGTATTGCCATGTCTGAGTGGCATTCCTCCGGGAGGTTCTCTCTCCGCTGCCCACCCGGTCACCATGGGTTCATATAACGTTCATATATGCAAGCAGTATGGAGACACTCTTCTTGCTCGCATCAGTAGTCTGGGGTGAGTCTTAAAGCCTGTGGACTCGTCCCATTGCTGTCAGGAACAGGTGGTGATTGCGCAGGCCGCCGAGGCTCAAGGTGCTCACAGAGGGCGTTCAGGGTGAGAGCCGAAGCCCAGTAACTCAGTTCATGCTTCCTGCTTGATGCTGGAGTGAGAAGGGCGTGGTGTCGTGTGAGC
>PVLD010034802.1:0-12355 GCA_004027595.1 Dinomys branickii | reverse complement strand
ACCAGAAATAGTGGCTAGCCTCAAGAAGTTAAATAAGGGATCATGCAGTGCCTCCCTCCTGTGAACAAGCAGCAACATAATGGACCACGTCGTAACTCCTTACCCCTTGATGCAAGGGCATGACCCTTCAAATCCAGCCTTCTGCTACATTTCACTTGCCCTTGCATGTGGCAGCAGAGTTGAAGACTAAATAACCTGACCCTAGATGGAAACAATAACTGGGGAGAGAGCTGAGCAGCCAGACTATATGAATGCTGATATTAAATCCTAGAACCCACTTGAACCTCCACCCCACAACCTTCATCCAGCAGTGACAAGAGTGTTGAAAGTGACTCCCACCTACAAAAGAGAACAAGGATATGCCTTGGCTTGGACAATAACCACAGTTTGGGAAGAATGGAATGAAGGGGTATCTGGTGCAGGGTGTGTACCTCAAAGACCCATAAGGCCTAAATCTAGACAGAGAAAATCATGACTGGCTAGATCCAAAGACTGTAGATATTGGAAATAAACCAATCATTAAAGCATGTAAGATTTTTTTCTTTGACACAATCTTTTTTATTTTTCTATTTTTAATTATTTTTAACCTGCTCTCTATTGGGATTTTAGGGGTTTGGGGTTTTTTCTCTTTTTTCCTTCTTGAGTTTCTTTTCCCTCTTTTGCCACTTAAACTATTTTTCTCTTCCTTATGATTATTTCCTCTATTTTTCTATATTTTTCTTCTTTTTTCATTCATTCCTGTCACTGTTCTGTAACACAATTCATATCTTTTGGTTCCTCAATTGGACAGCCTATGTCAGCTTTCTCTCATTCTTATCATATACAATTGATTAATTTTTCAAATTTGTTTTATTTTACTCTCTAATTCTCCATGACCTCTAATTTTACTAGTATAATTGTTAAGCCTTATGAATCTCTAGATAGCTAGGTAAATTTATGATGTTTCTTTTGATTATTTTTCTATTGGTAATAGAGTTAAAGTTGTTCCATTTAGTACATATTTACTGCAGGTCAATAATAAGTCATTATGTGGTTTGCATTAGCATTAATACTGTAATTGTATATCTCTTTTCTATGGTTAAGTGAGGTATATTTAGGTCTTTAGGGATTGTCTATATCCAGTTAGTATTCAGTGTCATATTTAGTGTTGAATATATTACAATTGCCAAGGTGAGAGGGTCATTGCTATTAATTGGTTCTCTTGGGGTGAGATCTGGATTTCCTTGGGTCTTTAACAAAACTGTAGCCCATCCCTGTAGAACTGAGTGTTGGGTCAAAAATGATGCAAATTTCGAACCCAAACCAACAGATATGATTAGATCTGGGTGAGAAGCAAAAGCTAATAGTTAGTCATTCCCAGAGGACATCATTGAGAGGTGGACATTAGTTAGAGAGGTGTACATATTAGAAATGAAGGTTTTCACTACAATGATGCCATAAGCCTCAACATATACAAAAATACCTAAAAAACAGCAAAAATTATAAACAAGAGAAGTAAACAAAATATCCCCTGAAAACTCTCAATTCTTTCAGTGCTGCTCCAAGGGGCATCAAACAGAAGAATTCAAAAGGCAAACACCTAATTTATTTAAACTTATATCAAGACAGATAACAAAAAATATGACATTTGCCAAGCTCACAGAAGATATAAATAAACAGATATTGGACAAAATAGACAAAATGATTATTCAGTCTAAAAAATGACTAATAAAAAGCTAGCAGATGTAAATATAATGATGCAAAACAGAACTGACTAGCAAAGAAAGTAATTACACTCAACAGAAGCTCCGGGTTAAAAAAGTATTGAAAATATAGGGTGAACAATATGATGACAGAGTATTAAAACTAGAAGACAGGCCTGTTGTCAGTGACCAGTTAGTGAGAGATACTGTAAAACAACAGAAGAACATACAAAATCAATCCAACAGTGCCTAGATGATACAAAGATTTATAATTTAAGATAAATCTGAATTTGCTGAAAAATCAGAAAGCAGCACAAAAGAAATAAAAAGGCTGTTTACTGAAAAAAGTAGCAGAAAACCTTCCAAATAAGGGAGAAGAATTTAACATAAAGTGAATGAGGGATATAGAACTTAAAACAGGTATGATCAGAAAAGAACCTCTCCACAAAACATAATCAAAATTCCAAAAATCCAACACAAGAACAGAATCTTACAAGCGGCTAAAGAAGTGAATCACTTATAAATGTAAACCATTAGAATTACAGCAGACTCATCAACAAAAAACTTAAAGGGCAGGACAGCTTGTTGTGAAGTGTTTTAATCCCTAAAAGAAAGAATAATTCCCAAAGTAGGTCAATATATCCTGAGAACATCTTTCAAAATTGATGGGATGAGATCATGTCACCTTGTCTCTAGATCAGTTGTGATTGTACGATTTTTTATGCTAATTGGTGTCTGTTTGTAAATATGTTTTTGTACTTTTATTTTTTAAAAAATAAAAAATAATAATACAAATAAAAATAAATTGATGGGAATTAGGAACCATTCATGATTTTAAAAAGCCTCTGAAAAAATTGATGACCACCAAACCAGCTGTCCAAAAAATTTTCAAAGACATTCTAGAGTGAGACAATGAGCTAATAATGACAAAAGATAATATAATTCACATACAAAGTAAGGTGAGGAATAGAGTAGAAGGAAAAGACAGGAAATCAGCAACAGGAAAACAATGACAGAATTAAGTCAAGAACTTTCAGTGATACCTCTAAATGTTTTCTCAATTCCCAGTTAAAAGACATAGATGGAGAGAATGGATCAATAAAAACATCTAATGGTATGCTATATGCAATAAATATGTATAACTCAAGATGAAACTCACTGACTGAAAACAAAAGGATTCTAAATAATATTCCATGAAATAGAAAGCTTATGTGAATATGTGTTGCTATTCTATACTGAGACAAACTGGATCTGAAGCCCAGTACGTTTCAACAGAGGCAAAGAAGTTCACTATGCATTCATTAAGAGAATAATCCAACTGGAAGAGATTAGAATTATTACATATATACACTGAAAAAGAGCATATATAAAAAAGTACTATTGGACATAAAAGACAAGTATGAACATAATTATATTGGGATGCATCAACTACAAACAACATATAAACAGGTCAACTAGCCAAAAAATCAACCAAGAAATATCAGAGTTGAACAAAATCTTTTAAACAATGGACTTAATGTATATCTACAGAGTGCTCCACCCACCGCCAACAGATACACATTCTTCTCAACAGCACATGAAACATTTTCTAAAATAGATCAGATACCAGCTGATAAAGCAAACTGAAGTAAATGTAAAAGAATTGACATAATGCCACACATATTCTCAGATCACAGAGAAATTAAATTAGAAATCAGTAACAAAAGAAAGAAAAGTGTGCAAAGGCATGGAAACTAAACATTGCACTCACAAACAATGAGTTACAGAAAAAATCAAGGGAGAAATCAGACTGTTCCTAGAATCGAATGATATTGCCAGTACAACATACTAGGAAGTATGAGATGCAACAGAAACATTTCTAAGACAGAAGTTCATTTTATGACTGAGAATGCCAAAATTAGAAAGCAAAGAATCACAAATAAATAACCTAATGAGGCACCTCAAATTCCAAGGAAAACAAAAGCAATCATAAACCAAGTAGTATAAAAAAAATTAATAAAGATTATATATCAGAGACTGACACAGCCTGAGACCATAGTGTTTTGCAAATAAAGTTTTATTGTAATGCAAATACAGAAAAAAAACAACAACCAAAAGCAAGATCAGAGGAGAAATCAATGAAATTAAGACTAAAAATGACCCAAATAATGAATTGAAGAGTTAGTTCTTAAAAAAAAATAAACGAAGTAGATCTTTAAAAAAAATAAACGAAGTAGACAAACCCTTAGGCAATTTAAGCAATAAAAGAGAGAAAACACCAAATCAATGCAATGAGAAGAGAAAAAGGTGAAGTCACAACAGACATTGTTAAAATAAAAATATTAATACTTTCCAAACCTCTATGCCAGTAAATTGAAGAATACAGAGGAAATGCACAGATTCTTATATACATGTGAAATAAGAAGATATAAAAACCCAGAATAATGTAGTAGAACTCAATGAAATTGAAGCAGTAATGATAAACATACCAACTAAGGAAAGCCCAGGTCATCAGCACTCAAGCTCTAATGAAATTGAAAAGAAAGGAGTACTCTCAATGTCATTCCTAGAAGCTAACACTATTATTATTACAAAAGCAGACAAGGACCCAACCAATAAGAGAGCAGATCAGTCTCTTTAATGAGGACAAATGTAAAAATTTTCAACAAGATACTGGCAAAGAGAATGCAACAAGTCATCAAAAAGATCATATATCATTACCAAGTAGGCTTCATCCCAGGGACAAAAGGGTGGTTCAACATATGCAAATGAATAAATGTAATATAACACATAAACAAATCCAGGACAAAATTTACATCATCATCTGGATAGATACAAAAGAAATTATTGAAAAAAATCCAACATCTTTTATAATAAAAACCCTAAGGAAAATAGGTATAGAAGAACCTATCTCAATCTAATAAAAAACGTTTATGACAAACTTAGCTGTTAACATCATATTAAATGAAGAAGATTGGATAGCTCACTCCTGGAACAGGAAGAAGAGAAGGATGTCCAGTATCCCTACATATGTTAAACAGTCTGGTAAATATTGGCAAGACAAATTAGAGCAAAAAAAGAGACAAAATAACCATTATTGCAGAAAATGTTATCCTCTAAATAGAAGACCTGATGAAACCTACCAAAGACTCTTAATTAATAATCAATTTCACCAATGTGGCAGACTACAAAATCAACATGCGAAAAATCTGTATCATTGCTGTTCCTTAATAATGAGCTCACTACAAAAAATTATGAAAAAAGACCATTCACATTAGCAACAAAAATTAAATACTCAGGAATTAACATAAGGAAATGAAAACTACAACAAAAACTACAGTACTCTACATAGGAAAATGAAGAGGGCATCATAAAATGGAAATATATTCTCTTTTGCTGGCTAGCAGAACCAACATAGTAAAAATGGCCATATCTCTAAAATTTATATTCATATTTAATGCATTTCCAATTAAAATATCAACAACATTCTTCATACAACTGTAGAAAACTATCATAAGTCTAATGTGTGACCAGAAGAGACCTAGAATAACAAAAGCAATCCTGGGTAACATGAGCAAAGTGGGAAGCATCACAATCCTGGACTTGAAGTTATATTACAAAGCTATACCAATAAAAACAAAATGGTACTGGCAGAAAAACATGTAAGTATCAGTGGAACAGATTATAGGATGCAGAAAGAACAGAAAGTATCTTCAATTATTTGATCTTTGACAGTGATACCAAAAAATATACTGGAGGAAAAACTCTCTAATAAATGGTGCTGAAAAATCTAGCTATCTACATGCAGAACATTGAATCTATCTTTCGCAATGATAAGCATACCATATCTTTCACAATGTACTAAAAAAAATTGAACCCGCAGAAGAAAGATAGGAGACAGAGATTGTCCTGGAGAACTGTTGTTGCTATCTGCCTTCTACGAAATATACCCAAATAAGCCCTCCCTTTTATTGGCAAAGGAGTTTGGTAATGGAGAAGGATGAGAAGTTTGACCACCTTGCTTTTTTCTTCTTAAACTCACATTTCAATCACCAGCCAGACCATAAAATCAAGGCATAAGCACCAATAACTATTTGCAGCAAGCATCTAACACTATTCTACCCCGTTTCACCATGCTCTTGCTTTGATCTCACTTCAGCCTAATTTTGAAATCTGCTGTTTATGTCTCCTTCAATCCTAACCATGATCTTTGAACTTGTGTTTGTAGATATTTGGAGAATAATACCAATCATCAAGTTGAAAGATAAGATGGAAAGATTTAAATAGAAAATAAGATGAATTGGAGCCAAGGAAATAAAATATAAGTTCAAAAGTAAAGCATGACACATTATAGAAAGATCTTTTAAGATGTGGGTAGTTAAAATGAAAAACCTTTAGATATTATTTATTGTTAGTATCAAGGCCCATTCCTCCTACTCAAATTGCATATTGCTTCCAGAAATCTGGAAACACAATTTTGACTATGCTCTATACAACTTATTGTTACTCCTTTGCAAAATGTGTCTTCAATTTTTTTAAAATTTTTTTTTATTTTTTAAATATATTTATTTATTACTGTTATTATTGGATCTTTAACATATGTGGCGCTGGGGATTGAACTCAGGGCCTTGTGCATGCAAGGCAAGAGCTCTACCACTGAGCCACATCCGCAGCCCTAAAATGTGTCTTCAATACAGTGTAGGAAACCCTCTGTGATCTATACATCCTCACTTTACCAACCTTTTGCATGTCCCCTCACAGCATTCTGTTATTTTTTTCTATGTACCTTTATAAGGGCTTCTTTGCCTGCCTAAAATGATCCAACCACATGTTTGTCTGGCATGTTCTTACTCATTCATCAATACTTGGCAAAAGCCTTTCTTTGTGAGGCCTTCTCTGCCTGCTTCCTATGCAGACTGGACTCTATATTCTTTGGGGGTTTTTTTGGTGCCAGGATTGAAACTCAGGACATTGGACTTGCCAAGCAGTCACTTTGATGCTGAGCTATATCCCCAACTGTACTTTCTGTAGGTCATCCTCCTTTATGGCTTTAGTTAAGCAGGACATATATGAGATAGAATCTATTGTGCTTCATGATTGGGTAGATGCTTGGGGTGGTAAAGAGATAGGAGGTAAAGATAAGCTTACATTTCTTACTTGAGCAGTAATGTGGACAGTAGTGTCATTCACTAACCTAGAGAAGACTGAAGCAGGAGTCAGTTGGGGAGGTGATAAATTCAGTTTTGGACGTGATGTTGCTGAAAGTATCTAGACAGTATAGATGCCAAGTAGGCAACTGGTGTATAACATAGAAGAAAGACCTATGGTAGAGTATGTAAATTTGAGAGTCTTTAGCATACGAATACTATGGAATAGATAAAGTTGCTCATAAAGACTGGGGTGAGAAGAGATGATCCAAGACAGAGCCTCAGGAATCACTAATGTTGCCAAAAAGACTGGTTTCTTACAGGCAGAATAAGTTAGGGATAATAAGGAGGCCCTTATGCAGTGTTAGAGATTGAACCCACGGCCTCTTGCATACTAGGTAAGTGGTAAAGCATTTACCTTTAGCCCAGGGGAAAAGTTTCTAATGACTCAAATTTTGGCATTACAATCAGAAAAAAGTGATCTATTTAAGGTGCATAAAAATTCCCAGGAAGTGTAGAATTCCTTTCAGATACGGAGGATTCCAAATGCATACAGAGAGACTATAAAATGGTGTTTCTAGGGGCCTACGAGGGTGGGAAAAAGAAGTGCTATTTAATGGGTACAGAGTTTACTTTATGAGAAGAGAGTTCTAGAGATTGCTTTTGCAACAATTTTAATGTACTTAATACTGTTGAATTATACACTTAAAGTGGATAAGGTAGTATATTTAATTATGTGAATATGTTTACCACAATTAAAAAATCCTAAGAAAGAATCTTAATATACATTAGGAGTAGAAAATTTGGAACTTATCCAGCAACACGATATGGTCCTTCCTCAACACACAGGACTACATCCCCCATTACCCGCCAGCACTTGAATACCCAATTCAGTGTTGGTCAGAATTCATTGTTGGGCAATCCTTCCAGATATTGACTACAGCCTCTCTGAGATAAATTAGCCTTCCCTTTCAACTGATTAACACAGATTTCTTCAGTGCCTGAAAATGTTGTTTCAAGATATGAACCCTTGCCATTCTCAGGAGCATTCATTCCCCTGTGGTGTTCTTCTGCTCTAGATAGCAGCTTGTGTTTCCTGTTACAGTGCGCACAAGCAGAAGTAGCTGAGTTGCTGTGCCCTGGAAGGCTAAAGATCCTTAGAATATTAGTAAAATGCCAATCATTCATCCCTGGATTCCAAAGAAGACAACAAAGACAGCAAAACACACTTTGCAAGAGTTGGGCCAAGTTGTAGTTTCTGTGATTTTTTTAGGGAGAATTTGCCTTAAACGGAAATTATTTGCTCCTGGTGAAGTAGATACTATTAGGTTACATAAGGTAGCTAGACCACAGACTAATATAACCTACTATTAGGTTATATAAGGTAGGTAGACCACAGACTTATCTAGTGGGTGTGGCAGGGTGGTGGTGGGAGTAAGGCAAGAGCAGAATGTTTCTGAAAGTGAATATTGCACCATTTCTGGGCACACATAATTCCTATGCTTGCCCCTCCCTTCCTTTACCCTGGACACCCCTCCATCCCCCCGACCCCCACTTCTACCACAATTCAGTTTCTTTCAGTAACTATTTATTGACTGGCTCTCAGACACTTACATCCCTACTAGGTGCTGTGAAGAGTATAGAAATAGATAACTTGATCAATCTTATTCTCAGTAGCTTTACTGTCTAGGTGGCAGTAATCTAGGGTAGATGGCAAAATAATCAGTTATCTGATTCTTAAGTATGCTAGGTGTTCTTGGAGGTCAAAATGGGAAGAGAGTAGTGTGGGTTGGCAAAAATAGTTCTGACTCTATTGTAAAAGATCAAATAAGTATGTCTTTTTACAAAGGCACCTTGGAGGCAGGTAAAGTGGAACTGAAATTCATTTGATACCTTGACTTTCCCGGCTGTGTGTTTTGACTCAGAGCTTCATCAACCTTGAGAAAAGAGTCCTAGTTTGCCCTCTCAGTAGTGGTGCCATTTTCTTCATTTTTCTAATTAATATTAGTTTGATTTTTTACAAATAATAATTATATACATTTTCAGGGTACAATGTAATATATATATATGATAAGATAGTGTATTTTATATTATGTGTATTTATGACAATTTTTTAAAATCTGAAAGAAGAAAGAATCAGCATAGATTAGGAGTGGAAAGGTTTTGAATTTTCTTCTCCTTCCTTCAATAATTCATTAAGCCCCTGTTGGTTACTGTTCTCTCATTGCTGAGACAAAATACTCAATGCCCAAATTAAAAACAGAAAGGTTGATTTCGCTCACAGTTTGTGGAGGTTTCAGTCCATAATTAGCTGGCTCCAAGGCAGGGTGGGAGGGCAAAATGGTGATAATTCATGGTGGTGGAAAACAGCAAAAGCAACAAGAGCAAAGGGAGGAGCAAGAGCAAGCCTTTTTTCCTCGCTTATATTGTATGCAAACTACCAGCCCTGGAGTGGGTGTGGCATTAACATCCATAATCCTAGCAGTGGACCATGATTCAATCAAAAACTCTAGAAGCCAACATCCATGACTTCCTGAGGCTTTGGGGGAACATCTAGACAGAAACCATAACAGCACCCAAGAACTCTATATGAGATGACTGATTGAAGCTGAATGAATATATATTAATGTATCCCTCATCTTGCTTATTTATAATTTTCTTTTGAGAAGACATTTGAAATTTACTATCTTAGGTATGTTGTTATTTTCAAGTTTTAGTTTTTATTAGTACACATTTTAAGTACAAAATGATTACATTCATGATGGGGAATTATTATATATATATATATATTTTTTTTTTTTTTTGGCAGTACTGGGGATTGAACTCAGGACCTTGCACTTGCCAGGCAGGTGCTTATTCCACTGAGTTATAGCCCCAGCCCCGGGAATTATTATATGGCCGTAAATCTTTCTGCAATCCCTTCTCTTCTCCTTCCCCTCCATCTCCTAGTCACCTTCCTTTTTTGCAAAAATTCTATCTATTTTCTATTTTTTTTTTTTTTTGGTATTTGTATTTTGGCTTTCTCATGTAAGAGAAATCATGCAATATTTAAACTTGTGTGCCTGATGTATTTCACTTACCATTATGGTCTCAAGATGGAATGCATTATTATTGACTGTGGGTACTCTGCTGTGCGATAGATCCCACAATTCAGAGTAGCTAAGTCTTGGAAAAAGCTTATATGCCCATCAAAAGATGAATAGATAGGAGAATATATGGTATTTATACACAATGGAGTATTACTCTCTCACAAAGAAGGATAAACTTGAAAATGAATGCACCTTGAGACCATAATATTAAGTGAAAAAATGAAAAAAAAATTTAAGTGGAGTGAATCATACACAGAAACTTAAATATTGTATTGCATGGTCTCTCATATGAAAAAATATATAAACAGAATATATAATAAAAGAGAGACAACAGGAAAAAGGAAAAGCAGAAAAGTTAGTGTAATCCAATGTAGACAATGTATCAATGTGTACTTGACTTGGTAAAATTGTCTTATGTGTTTGATTTTGACCTGTTAGTTTGTTTTATTGACCTACATATATGATAACTAACTGTATAGGGACTTTTAAGATAAATAAATGAATCTGATGCTGTCAAAATTTCATTTCATTTCAATAGAAACTTTGTACCCTCTGACCAGTAGTTCCCTTCCTTCATGCTCTCTACCTCTAATAACCATCATTGTACTATCTACTTCTATGAATTAAAGGATTTAAAATTCCACCTGTAAGTGAAATCATGGGGTAATTATCTTTGTTTGGTTGGCTTCACTTAGCATAATATCCTCCAGATTTTCAAACATGAAAGAATGGCTTCTTTACAACTGAATAATACTCCATTGTGTAATCATACCACATTTTCACCATCCGTCCATTGGTGGACATTTAGGTTGATTCTATATCTTAGCTATTGTGAATAGTTCTGCACTGAACATGCAAGAGCAATTGTCTCTTTAACATATTCATTTGTCTTCTTCTGTATATATACCCCAAACTGGGACTGCTGAGACAGGTTTCCTTTCTTATATAATTCAGTTAATGATCGCATATGTGTTGGTGGAAACCCTAGCCTAGAGAGAGATGATCATTTTGGTCAGGGCACAGCAGACGGACAAAGCTAAGGAGATCCTGAAGTTGCTGCCTGGAAGAGAGTTAGGTTACAGAAATACCGGTTTCCAAGCCAGGCTTTCTACCACTAATGCTTTTTTTGACGATGACAATCAGCACGTGAACAGGTTGCTTTTATTTTTCAGTTAGCCTATAGCACACTTTTGTGCAAATGACATAAAGACTTTAATAGCTAGATAAGTTACAAAAGAATCTTATTTCACTAGCTTGGCAAGTGAAGCAAGGGCTATGTTTGTCTTGAACTTGTTCCTGTTCCAACTGGCTAGGTGCATTTGTGGCATGCAAGACATGCACATCTATTTGTGGTAACCCTGGCTAGCCTGTTGTTGCCAAAATTGTAGAGGCTAGGACTTTCCCAGCCTTATTTTTAGCCATTCAAAATAATCTAGAAAGAAGATGAAAAATGTTAGGGTTTTCTTTTGGGGCCAAGAGAACACCAGATATGGAGGGTAAGACCAGGCTGCTAGAAAACATTTAGAAAAGAACTCCATGTACTTACATGGCAAGGAGAGACAGTATAATAGTGGTATGGCTAGATCTTAGTTTGATCAGCCAGCATTCAAATCCCACATCTTCCACTCATTAACTGTGCCACCATGGGTAGATTAAGTTATCCTCCACAAAGCCTCAGTTTTTCCTCAGTAAAGCGGGAAAAAATATCTCCCAGGTTTGTTATAAGGGTGAAGAAAGACAGTATATAAGGCACCTGGCATGCAATAATCGCTTTTTATATGTTAGCTATTGTTATTTCCCCACAATGTTCTCAAACAGTACACAAAAGGATACTGCCACTTTCACAATGGATGGTGTACTTTATCCCAGGTGAACCCAGGAGCTGAAAGGCAGAGGCTAGGGAGAGTACAGTGTGTCACATCCTCAAACAAGACTTTCTCTCACTCCAGTTATCATACATCATATGGCAGGTGGTGGGGTGAGGTAGATTTTATCTCAGCCTTCCCACAGAACCAGGAGAGATGTAATTGTCACTTGGCTTGGCAGAAACATTACTCTTCTTCCAAACTGGGAACTCCTCGTTTGGTAGGCATTTACTCTAGCAAAGAAAGGGTGGCAAGCTGAGTTTCTCAATGTTCTCCCCAGAATATGACTCACATATCAGATCTTATTTCAGAAGCACAGGCTGCTAACTCTGTAAAGTACAAGATATTTTTCTTTTGCTTTACAGGAAAATATTTCTTGCTAAAAAAAAATGAAAACTTTGTATTTGTGGCAACAGGGTGAGTGTTCAGAAAAACTGAGGAGTGAGAAGTGTGTATTGGGCTGCTGTACATTTTCTTTTTCTATTTCTCTCTTCCCTTCTACATTTCAAATCCTCTGGTCTATTTCTACAATCCTTTATTGTGTGTTAACTTTTTAACATAAAATAGAAGCTTATAAAAATTAAGGTTCTGCC
>PVLD010034801.1:0-12355 GCA_004027595.1 Dinomys branickii | reverse complement strand
GGATAAAACTTTGTTGGAGAAAATGGAATAGGGACTAGGAATAGCTCCTGAGAGACTGGAAGGGTCCTGACTGGGTTTCCCCCAAAGACCTTTTGGATCCCAGTGTTAGTTCAGAAGCAGTGTCCAGTCATCCACAAAATGTCTGATCATTTCCCTTTAGCCAGTGTAAAGTGACCCTTGTAAAAGGCTGTAGGTCTCTTTGGGGAAGGATGGGAGTAAAATTGAAAGCATTTTGGGTAGTGTGCAGGGTCCTTCCTCAAGGGGTCTCAGCCTCCCCTTCATTCAAGGGGTTCTGGGTCTGTAAACTGCCTCAAATCTAGGAATTGGTCAAGGGACCATGCTTCTCCTTCACTACAATTTGAGGTAAGTTTCTGTTTGCCCTTAAAATTTTCTAATTATATAAATCTAGTAAAATTTTGTAGGCTTTCTATCTATTTCACTTTTGGCAACACCATGTCTAAGTAGCCCGTGCCGTAGGTCTACATGTGTCGCACCATTCTGATCACTGCTCTGCTTCTGCTGCCCATTAGGACAAGTATGAGCAACTTGGTTTTGGTTGTTGAGTGCTGCCACCTGACCCACGGCAATCCAGGATCCGATTAAATTCAGCGCCTTTATGTTTCCCAAATTGAGCAAATGGGGTCCCCATCTTAAGGTCTAGCATGCAGAGAAGAGCAATACAGGGCACTTCATGGATGCTGGCGCTCCTCTCGTGCATCTGGTTAAGTGAAGGGTGTACTGTCTGGACGGTCCCAGTGTGGGGGACTAGGTTTAATATGACAAATCCACTCCAGAATTCCCATTTCTGCAAGGCTTTGAGTCCCCTCATCAAGAGTAAACCAAGAAATATAGGTATCTCTCACAGTGGACCATTTTTGATGCATACTTCTACCAATCAGCTAAGTAAACTAGCACAATTTTTACTCCATGTGCTGCACTATTAAATTTAGAATCACTTCTTAATGGGCTTATCCTAACAAATTCAACCTGATCTGGGTGTAAGATTTGCCATTGTTATCCCATACCTTTAAAATTCATTCCCATACTTCATCAGACCTCTGCTTAGAAAAGAAAATACAAGAAATTCTTTGGGAGTATAGCAGACCTTCTCATGGGTCACAGTGTGTACCTCACATTGGGGGAACTTCCGGGATTGAGACGCATTATAGGCCTAGAGGCAGAAGTGTGTGGTGAGGACTGGTCTTGGAGTGTGGTAGCCTTATCATGCTTGCTAACTTCATCAGACATCACAGGATTAGCTTCCTTGGTTACACGAGGAGAGGCCAACTCCACAGGGATGAGGGTGTGGATGCCTCTACCCCTGCGAGTTTGGGAAATCTGGTCCTCTGACAAAATAAGCTTATTAGTGTTTAGGAGCTCAGCTTCTCCAGTTTTATCAGAATCCTCCCAAATATCTCTGTCTCAATTTATGGGATCTCATTCTTTTTCAACCAGCATCCTCATTTTTACTCAGAGACCCTGCAAGGCTGCATGTTGAATTTATGCTATATTTCAGCCAAATAAATTATGAAGACCTGTGTTTGGGTTTCTGCAGTTGAGTGGAGAGAAGATGTTTTTCTCTGGACACACTTAGAAACTTTTAGATTCTTTATGTGTGTTTGGAGCTGGGAATTTAAATCTCTGAGCTCCTTATTTTCCTTTATGAACTTGTACTCACACTTAGAAGACTTTATATTTTATGCATGTTTTGAACTCATGATAATCCTTTACTAGTTTGAAGAAACTAGTAAATGCTAAGAGCAACCAACCAGGATCATTATCTTCCCTCTCTGCCAAAAACATTCAGACATATCACACGGAGAGTCACTAAAAACCTTGCATCTCACAAGTGGTGATTAGGATGATCAAATGGATGTACTCTGTGTATTTCTTTAAACAATTCACACCATGGACTACCAGTACTCCGTACATTATAAGGAGGAGAGATGACAACTTTAGGTCTCCATCAAATTAGAGAGCCCACTCCAGGAACCATTAAAGTTATTAAAATTTTTTTCCTTACAGTTCTGTTTCTCTAGAGGCACTCTTGGTACCAAACTTTGTACCAGTTAGGGTTCACTATGGGAACAGATAGGCTTGCAATGTACAAGATAGGCTTACTATGGCCTCTTGCAGAGTCAGGTGTGGAAGAATGCAAAAAGGCCTTCTGGGCACTGCAGATCCAGAAGATCCAGTCAAAGACCTAGAGCTCATTACAGAGTCCTGTGAAAGTCCATATTAGGAAGCTGAAGGGGGTCTGTACTGGAAGGCGGAAGGGTCTGGGCTGGAAGCCTGGAGATGAACGTACAAAGGTATTGGCAAAGACTGGAGTGCCTCCAAAGAAGCAGATGTGTGACATCATTTTCTTTCCCTTTTTATTTCATTCAGGCTACACGCCTATTGGTTGGTGCTGCTAACCCTCAGGATAGGTCTTCCTTCTTCAGTAATTCAATCACCCAGACATGCCCTGAACTATGCTAAACCAACACTTTAGGTATGACACCATAGTTAACTATCACAGTTACCTATTCATGCTTCATTATTCCTTGAGCAAAAATGTTTCCTTCAATTACACCCATGTTGGTTTTCTTGGTTGAGTTAATCACCTTATGAAAACAAGAGGATTCTTTCCTAGGTAAAGACAAAGTTTCTAGCCATAGCTTCAGTTTGGAAAGCAATTTCCTCATTATATAGATCCCCACAATTTACCACAACTCACTGCTGTTCAATTCTAAGGCATTTTCTATTTTCCCACCATGACCCTTGCTCTGGGCCTTCCTTTGTTTGTTACTTTTCCCATAGACCAAGTGTTCATTTGCAGCTCTCCCTCCTTCTCTTCCTCCCCCCTGCACAGCAGCCTCTAGACTGGCTGGGCTCACCTCCTCCCCCAGACCTCTGCACTGGGAGGACGATTCCCATCTCTCCCTCAAGCCCCTATCTGTATTCTCACTCCCAGAAACCAGGACACAAAGAAACCTACTCAATAATCTCACTTCTTAACAGTCTCACTAACAGTTCCTTTCTGGTTTTCAGAATGATAAAAAATAAACATTTTCCTACCGCTCTAGCAGATCTTTGTATTAGTTGTGTAGGCAGTGTGGTCCAGAAGATAAAGAGCTGCTAAAAGTACAAGGAGGAGATGGACTGAAAGCCAGGGAGAGTTGGATCACAGATAAAGAAGGAGGGGAAAATCACCTGGAATTAATATAGTTGGAGACTTACATTTTATTCTATATGGGTTTTAGCATTCAAAAAAACTTGGTTTAGGGTCTTAGTCCTAATTATAGTAGCCATGTGACACTGAAGTGTGTTTCCTAACTTCTCTGGATCTTAATCTCATCTGAAAGAATGAGAATTTTTTTTAGAAAAGCTATTATAAAGATTAAAAGAGAAATTATATATAAAGTAGCTAATATATTACTCATCACCAGTTTACTATTGCTATGAACCTTAATTTCATTTAAAAATGTTTGAGAACATTACTTTTATGATCTCCATTGTTAATCACAGAGTTATGTTTCATCTCAAATTATAATTTTTACTTCAAATAGAATAAAACATGTCAAATAAAAAATGCAGATTGTGCAGAGTTAAAGCAAAAACCATTAAAGACACACACACAAATGATTGATAGCAAGGAAATACAGCAGTAAATCATTACATGAACTGAAATACAGCAGGCACTGTACACTGCCAAAGATAATGAGTCAGATTTTTGTTCTCAAAAACTCACAGCTGATTAGAAAATTTGTGTATCAGGGTAGACAAAAACTACAGCACATGGTGCGTACAATAATAGTATTTTTATACTATGTTCACATTAGATGAATGTTTTTCCTAGTAGTGTTGCTTACACAAAAATAATTAAAGTTCAATGTTCTTGATAAAATTTGGATAAGAAGTTGCATGAAGGATTTACAGAGACCAGTGAAACATAGCCCTTGCCCTCAAGGGTCTCATAGTCTAGTGGGGAAAAAACACTCTTATTCATTCAATAAGCAGATATTTATTGAATGAATACACCATGTTGGGAATTGTTCTAGAATCAGTACCACACACTGTGCTAGTGGGAGAGTCAGTTTTGAATTCAGAGTCTGGTTACTGCAACCTACAAATATGTTTCCATTTATAGCCAACAAAACAGTTGTAACGGCCCCTTTTCCTTTACTTCTTGAAATCTGCTGAAGCCTCTAGAGAAAGTTTTTCTGGTGCATTCCCACAGGGGAACCCTGATGTGAAAGCTGTGCCCAGCTATGAGTAGATCAAGGATCTGAGGCAGGCTTTCTTTGCCTCCTGTGTTCCAGGTACCAGCTGTTTCTGAGGAACTCTTCTCTTAGGATTGGATGCCACTGAGATGGCAGAAAGATAGGGGCAACTGCAGCTTTGCAGCAGCCCTTCGCACTTTGGGAAAATATCTGCTTCTTCCAAAAAATAAAGCCACCCAGTATTGTGGATGTCAACCTCTCTTCTCTCCCCGTCTCTCACTGAGGATCCAACCTTCATGCCTGCTGGGGTAGTTCTTTAGCACCGAGCTCCAGTCCTACTCCTGTCTGATCCTTCTTCCCACACAAAAGTCAGAAACATTTAGTCTGTTAGTTGTTGGTTTTTTCATATTTCTCTCTTTTTTATTTTATGGAAAAAAGTAAAACGCTGTTATAACAAAATAATAGGAGAATAACTATAGTCAATACATTGAATATTGTTATCTTTAAAGTAGTTCGTCATAGTACAAGATATGGGCATAAAAAATGCTCCAAACAATATTAGTAAAAACTCTTATTTTCCACGAACTAAGAGAAACTAGCAGTATAACTATCCTGTATTTTTTCCTTTTCCCATCCTCCCTTTTCCCTTTCCCCCAACCTAGTTCCTTTGTCCTTTTGAATGATTTCTTCCCATTTCACAATATCTATTGTGCATGTTTTATTTTAAAGAGAAGAGAACAAAAACAAAGACACAAACATTTTGGACTCTATTTCTCTTTCAGTTCCTCACACCAAGGAGACAATACAATGTTTGCTCATTAGAGTCTGATTTATTTCACTTATGAGTATGGTCTCTAGTTACATCCATTTACCTTTAAAAGTCTACAAGTTTTGACACCCTTTATTTGAGCATTGACTGAGAATGCGCTGGCCTTTATAGGCATGCCTAGCCATGCCGGGTACCTGGGTTTCCAGGTGTGAGTCACTGGGGGACAAGGTGATTGCCTCCTTGGGCATTATACATGCTACTACATACAACATACATAAAGTGTTGCCATAACGAGTGAGAAGAAGGGTCAGCTTTAGTGTCAAACATGTATAAGTGTGAGTTCCAGCTCCATATACTCACACTTTAACTCACTTAATCTCTCAGTGTCATTGATACCAAACCAAAATCTCAATGAGAAGAAATTACATATTATAAATTACATAGTTATGTATTGTAAATGTAAATATATTAGAAATTTGAATAACACAGAAGATGTCATCAAGAAAAGTTAAATTTTATGTGTTTCTCACCCAAAAGATTAAAAAAAAAATTAAGGACAGGGTCTCTGCCCTTATCCCTTGCTCTCCAAACCTAACATTCTATCTAAAACAGCAAATATATTCTCATTTTTAGACACATTCAATCTTTCCACTTGAAAAATGATGTGATTCCACTTGGTAGTTATTTCAAAGTTTTCCTCCAATAGTTGTACCCAAAAAAACCTTTCCATATTGTCACTTGTGACTTGGTTATTTTTATTTAAGTCTTTGATTTGAATGGGGGAGAGTATGGACTGGTTTTGTTCCCTTACATCTTACACCAGGCTGGGTGATAAACACATCCTGCATTTAATGTACACTAAAGGCAATACAACAACATCATTTCTCAAAAGAACCATTGTTGAATAGATTGTTCAGGCACAAATTTTATCAAAAAGGTTACGTGGAGTCATAGATACAAAAATGGTTTTCTAAATAGACTATTTTCTTTCATTGTGAAGTTTTATCTATGCTGGTGGAATTGAAGTTCAAAATATTTAAGAAGTAGCTTTTCTGTGGTTACATAACTATGAACTGATAAAGGAATATGGTCACCACCATTCTTAGCTGAACAGAGATCACATTAAACAGTCCCTGCTTGTTGTCCTTGTGCTAGAAATGTATAATTTTGGCTTGATAAGGCCCAGGAACCAGAGCTGCAATCTGTAACTCCTATCATTATGCAGCCCTGAATTTGATAAGTAACTGCAACTTCCGTCGCCTTCTCAGGGCTTGTCCCTAATGGGTAGCACAGCTCCGTTTCACTGAACACCCCCCCCACGATAAAAAAAAACCCTATAGTGTGCACAATATAGCTGGTCTGTTGTCTAGTTTTAGAGCGATCCCTCTCAGGTTTGTTGTGAAATAAACTTACTCTGTGACAGGTTTTAGAAATGTGGGAGCCCATAGTAACTGATCAGAGAGTAGCCAGGAGGCCATGGCCTTGTTTAGGAGCATCCTCCAAACAGGACTGTGCACCTGGAGATTCTCTTGTGTGCATTGCCTGGCCACCTCCAGGTCCCTAGTCCTGTTTGGAAGATGCTCTAGAAGAAGGCTATGGACTCCTGGCCACTCTCTTATGAGTTACTATGGGCTCCCAATTTTCCAAAATTCCAGCAGACATCCCTGTGTGTGGCCCTCTAAAAATTCTTCTACCTCTTGTGTTGAAGGGGACATTCAGCCTAAAGTTCTCATATTTCATTATCTCACAGCTTGGCCCAGGTACCAGCTAGATAATAGCAGCTAGCGGCCTGAATTTGGTACATTTAGTTTTCAAATCTTCATGGCCTTGATAACCACCTGCACAGAAACAGAAAGGGACAAGAGGTCCTTTATGCCCAAGATGTTTTCACTATCTGTTCATGTCCCTCTCTCTGCCAAACTTGTTCTGCTCACCGGATACTCCTGCAAGAGAAAAATCTACTCTTATCTCCTTAGATT
The DNA here is from genome assembly GCA_004027595.1 of Dinomys branickii. Taxonomy (NCBI): domain Eukaryota; kingdom Metazoa; phylum Chordata; class Mammalia; order Rodentia; family Dinomyidae; genus Dinomys; species Dinomys branickii. The sequence goes on along the minus strand of PVLD010034801.1, from coordinate 5,402 downwards.
CTGACCCTGAACCAGCAGATGAGCCTCCGCTGTATAGGCTTTCTACCCCTGCTGCTCTTGAGTCAGCATCTTCTCTGGCTGCAAATGCAGCCCAGGAAGTAACTCAACCTTCCACTCCCTCTCCCTTGCCCCCACTGCCAGTTACCAGCTCCCCGGTGGCCTCTGTCCCTCTTGCAATCTTTCCACTCTGACAGGTACCAGGGATTGAAGGAAGGGTTCATATCCATGGTCCCTTTCCTATGAGTGACTTGGCACAGATTGAACAGTGGCTGGGATCCTTCTCTGTGAACCCTGGTGAATATGGGACAGAGTTCCTCCATGGAACTCAGGCTTTCAGCCTTGCTTGGTAAGACTTATGTCTGAGGGTCTCCCTAGCTCTCACACCAGATGAAAAAGAAAAAGGTATTTAGCAGGCAGCTGAAACTTATGCAAGATGAACTACACCAGCAACATCCCAACAACCCCAGTACATGTGGTGGCAACTCAGGCAGTTCCAAAAACAGCCCTCCACTAACCCTGCCTAGACTTCCCTGGAGGGAGATCAGGGTCTTGAGTGGCATGATCACATGATTAGATGCTTCTTGGCTGGAATGGAAAAGAACACATATAAGGCACATATTACACATGTAGTGAACTATGATAAATTGAGAGATTACTCAGGGAACTGATGAAAATCTAGCCCTCTTTATATTCTACCTAGGATGAATACCTGAATACCTGTGTTTTTATAACATATTCTACCATTCCCTGTGTGTGGTGGTGGAATGGCAAATGTATCATGGAACAATTATTATAGATATGGTTCCATCTGGACATCTATGGGCTTGCGGTTGGTATGGCTGGCCATATCCACCTGCTAGCTGGACAGGATGGTGCACATGAGGATGTCATGATAACTTTGGCTAAATTCTCTTCTGTTTCCCAGAACAACCCCCAAATTGGGATGCAGTCAACCATCAGTGACACCATATAAAACATACTCCCTGGTGGTTTTACCCCCTACCTGTGTCTCTTCTGGGAATAGCTGCCATTAAGGTAAACTTGGATGTAGAGGCTGTAGCCCAACATATAGCCCATGCATTAAATGCTACTAGTAAGGCTATAAGTTTATTAGTGGATGAAATATATCAAATGAAAAAAGCAGTTTTACAAAATTACACAGTTTTAGATCTCCTTACAGCTGCCCAAGGAAGCACATGCGCCATGCTTCAGAGAACATGTACTTTTATCCTGTATAATCATGATAATGTAACTGCAGCTGTGTTGGAAATAGACACCAAGATGCAGGCAGTACAACATCTCAAGACCCCCTTATAGAATTCGTGGGATTCATTAAGTCCACGAGCCTATCTTGGATTCTTCACTTTATAGTGCCTGTTCTCCTTTTTCTCATCTGTTTATTATTACCATGCCTAATCATTCTATTTCAAAGATTTTTCACCAACAGGATTGTAGCCATTTCATAGGCAGCTGCTAAAGACCCCATCCATATGGTTCTCTTTCTTCAGTCCAGACAAAACACTCACTACCATCACCCCTAATCAGCAGGAAGTAGCTAAAGAAGAGTTGCACTGCCCATTTTCACTATCTAGCCAGAGTCTGGAAGGAAGGAATCTGACTGCTGCCATTTCTAAGCTGAACAGAGATCACTTTAAATCTCTCCCCTTGCTATACTTGTGTACATGCTAGAAATGTATAATCGTGGCTTGATAAGGCTGCCCAGTAACCATAGCTACAATCCATAACTATTATCATTACTCAGCACTGAAAAACAATTTAGAAAAATTACTCAGCCTTGTGCTTGACAAGTAACTGCAACTCCCTGTGCATTCTCAAGTCTTGTCCCTAAAGGATAACCACAACTCCTTTTGACTGAAACCACTCCCCACTTTATGCCCATGATCCTATAAAAAATCCTATAGGCTGTACAAGATTAGCCAGTCTGGTTCTAGTTCCAGAGTGGTCCTTCTCAAATTGGTTCTGAAATAAACCTGTCCTGTGAGCGTGTAGCTCTGCTTCCTTTCCTTTTTCCTAACAGATGGGATTGTGATTAGAATGCAGATATTCACTGGGGTAAGTCTCAAGTGTCTTAGTTACTTTTCTCATGGCTGAAACAAAACACCTGACACCCAAAGTTAAAGGAGGAAATGTTTATTTCAGCTCACAATAGAGGTTGTAGAGGTTTCAGTTGATAGATGGCTGCCTCCAAGGCAGGTGGTAGGCAGAGTGGAATCTCGGAGGAGAAACAGTCCACGGCAAAGCAGGCAGGAGACAATAAAGCAGCAAACAGCAGCAGTGACCCTATCTCTCTTTATATTCCATCTAGGTTATATATTTTTTATTGGTGCCACCCACCCACCAGGTGGGGCTTCCATTATCCACACCCAGAGCTATGCTAATTCCAATCAGTGGACTAATTTAGTAGCACACACCCTTAATCCCAGTATCCCATGCCCTAGATCAAGGTAGCTCTGAAAAGCCCCACCTATGAATGCATGAGGCTTTAGGGGGACATATAGGTACAAGCTGTAACATCAGTATTGCTCATTGCATCATGTAGAAGAAAAATAAAATAACACAGTAAAGCACTTTCCAAAGAACACAGAGTTTTCAAACAGGTGAAGTTCTTATCTAAGTTGTAACCATACAACACTGAAAATGCCACAACAAACAACACTACTCAATGAAATGATTCTTTGAACAAAACAAGGTAGTAGTGTGAAAGCATAGGCTAAGGATCTCCTATGCCTGCAAATTGAATCCAAATTGACATTTCACTCTAATCTTTACTCCTATGTAAGTGGTATTAATTCCACGATGTTGTAAAAATGAAAGGAAATGTAATATTTAGCAAAAAGCTGTCCTCAACCATGTTGGATGAATTAAATTCTTCTAAATCTAGGCATTACAAGTAACTCCTTCAACCATAGGTTAGTATTATAAAATCAAACTTTTTTTAAATTTTATTTTTAAGACAAAAGAACCCAGAATAACACAGAAACAATACAGAAAATACCAAGTTATAGAGAAGATAGTAGGGAATTGGCACTGGATGCTGTATAACATAGTTATCTTCATATTTGTTATAACAAAATCAATAAAGGATATACAAATTACAGAGGAGACAATAGGGAACCATCAGTGGATGCTGTATTACATAGTGTTGTGTTTGCATTTGTTAACACAAAAACAATAAAGGAAATACCAGATTACAGAGAAAATAGTAGGGGTTACCACTGGATGTTGTATTACATAATGTTATCTTTGTCTTTATTATTCAGTTATATAGATGATGGCTCGTTCAATTAATCAGTTTTCTCCACTTCACCACTGTTGTTCTACCACCCTGTCAGTGATCTTCCCACTGGTTAAAACTGCGCTTTTGGTTTATTTACTCCCTCATGCTGTTCTAAATATGCTGTATATTACGTGGGTATACACAAATTACTATAGCAGGAAGTGGAGAAGCACCCTTGGGCAAGCCCTCACAGCTGTCGAGTGTCCAGTCGGGTAGGCAGGGTTACACATTGAATCGCCAGACTCTGTCAGTGTGACCATGTCTATAGGCTCAGGTGAGTCTTCAGGGCCTTCCTGGGGACCAGACAAAGTACCTGGCACACCCCGGTGGCCAGATGGAGCACCTGGCACACCCTGGGGGCCAGGCAGAGTTCTGGGGATGGGGCAGAGGGCTGGCACACCCCAGGGGCTGGGTGGACTGCCTGGCACACCCTGGGGGCCAAGTGGGGCTGGGGGAGGGGTGGAGCACCTGAAACACCCCGTGGGCTGGGAGGAGCGCCTGGCACACTCCAGGGTCCGAGTGGAGCCCTGGGGGTGGAGTGGAGCACCTGGCACACCCTGGGGTATGGGTGAAGTGCCTGTCATGTCCTGGGAGCCAAGTGGAGTTCCTGGCATGCCCCAGGGGCTGGGCAGAGCACCCAGCACACCCCGGGGACGAGTGGAGCTCCAGGGGCGGGGCGGAGTGCCTGGCGCACCCCAGGGGCCAGGTGAAGTGCCTGGCATGCCCAGGGGTCCAAGTGGAGCTCCTGGCACACCTGGGGGGTTGGGTGGAGCCCCCAGCACACCCTGGGGAGCCAGGTGGAGCTCTGGGGGTGGAGTGGAGTGCCTGGCACACCCTGGGCGCCAGGCGAAGCACCTGGCATGCTCCAGAGGCTGGGTGGAGCTCCTGGCATGCCCCAGGGCCCAAGTGTAGCACCTGACACACCCCAGGGGCCAAGTGGAGCTCTGGGGATGGGGTGGAGCACCTGGCATGCCCTGGGTGCCGAGTGGAGCTCTGGAGGCAGGGCAGATATAAAATCAAACTTTGTAGTGGTCTTTAACTCTCATTTCTTGGTGAAGTTAAAATATGGAGATTAAATTTCAAGGCATTTAGCAAATAATACTTATGTATCATTGTGCAGTACTTAATAATTTTTGCAAATACAGACACTGAAATGTCAGGCCCTTGAAAATTATTTTACTCTTTTTAAAAAAAAATCAGACCTTCTTTTCTAGTTATTCTAATAGATGAATGTCAACATGGCTAGGTCAAATTCTGCAAACAAAAGCCCATGGACATTTTGATTTGCACTACATTAAAACTATAACTTATGGCCCTTGCATTTTGGAAATAAAGTTTTTCCTCCCGCTTTTCTTAGGGAGCCAACTCCCCAACAATTCCTCTTCCACATTAGCAGATTTTATCTTTCCACTTCCCTGTGGTATATGTTCTTGCAAATTTACTGAACTTGGAAGGACACAATTGATGAAGTGTTGGAAATATTCCACAAAATGACACATCAGGGAGACATAGGGATTCTGCCTGATGTTTGTGATGGACTCTTGTGGTATTATTAGAACATAGGGAATTTATAACCTAAGTTGTTGTGGTGACTTCCTTATCACTGAACAATCATCCCCATCATTTCTGATTGCAAAATTGTCTTTGCATTTATTATTCAAATATTATTTCAAAATTCGCAAATTTTATAATTTTAAAAAAATTTCTATGAATTTCTGGATTCCTGAGATGTTGTTATGTAGCCCTTTTAATTTCTAACTGCATGAATTTGGGTCTTGGCTTTCCTTATTTTGATAAGATTGCCTAAAGTTTTGTATATTTTATTTAATCTTTCACAGAACCAACTCTTAGTCTCACTTGCATTAACTCCTGTTCTGATCTTTATAATTTTCTACTTGTACTAAGTTTGGGTTTGAATTGTTTTTATTTTTCTAGAACCTGAGGTTCATTATTAGATTATTTATTTGAGCTTGTTCTGTTTTTCTGATGTGGGAATTTATTGCTATAAACTTCCTTCTTAGGACGGCTTTCATTGCATCTTATAAGTTCTGGTATGTCATATTAGCATTATCATTTGATTGTAGGAATATCTAATCTCTTCTTT